>JAKTTS010000061.1:0-45247 GCA_030560485.1 Ascoidea tarda (nom. inval.)
AAAAAAAAAAATAAAAAAAAAAAAAAAAAAAAAAAAAAAAAAAAAAAAGAAAAAAAAAAAAGACCCAATTTATTATCCTTTTGAATTTGGAAATTTTATTATCATAAACTGTTGAGAACTACAGTTTTTTTACATTGAAACACAGAGTTGAAAAGTGGGAGAGCTGAGAAAAAATGATAGTATAAGGTCAATAATATGAGATTTACTTTACTTTAGTGGCTTTTGGAATGTTTCTTTTGTTTTTTCATCTGGATTGTAGAGTCAGGTCATTAGAATCTAGGTCTTTAGATGTATGTGATAGGTATAATGGCAATGCCGATACAAAATTACAGAAAAAAAAGGGAAAACAGAAAGAAAACAGAAAGTGTAGCAATGATTTTATGATTTAGTTTTTTTGAGACAATAAGTTATCTTTTCAAGTTTTGAAAAGTTAAATGGGATGATACAAGGTAAAATAAGATAAAAAGCAGGAACAAGAATAGTTATACTACTGTAGCTTGTAATTTATGATTTACAATTTATGATTTATGATTTATAATTTGCCAAAATAAACATGATAGAAATCATATAATTACAGTTTCTTAGTACGTAGCCATTTGAATCAGTGATTTGAAATAAACATTGGGGAAAGTAGCGAGGTTTGTGAACAGAGATTGTCATTTTGGGCATACTTGAAATGACTTTTTGAATATAACAGACATAGAACCATAGAAAGTCAATTGGTTGTAGAGCATTAAATACTCAACAGGAGAACTATTGGATATAGTCAGGTTTGCAATGGATAGGTAATTCAGTAGAGAAAAGGAGGGATTGAGTAGAAAGTTATCGAGTATAGAATAAAATAAGGGAGTTTGAAATCTTTAGAGTCGACAAGTATTAATAGATTAGAATTCAATTGTGTGGATATCAAGAAACAAGAGAGGATGAAATTTGATATTAAAAAATAAGGGAGTAAGTAAATCAATCCCAGAAAATAAAAAGTTTTATTTAGAATTGAAAACTGAAAATTGGACTTGGTTGAATTTAAAATGTACGAAATCTTTCAAGAATAAAGGATGATTGTCGGACTATTAATCTTATGATGATATAAGCCTTGAATGAGGATTCTGAAGAGAATGAATAAATATAGAGGATAATTGGTCAATTGTCAGTAAACTGCTTTTCTCTATTTTGGTTCAAGTGAATGTTGAAAGGGCCCAGGTGAATTTGCATGAAACAATTCAGAAGAAAGAGCTCGATCAGACAGGGGTTAAATTGGAAGGAAAAGGGTATTGTTAGCAAGTCAAGTTCGTACCAAAATAGTAAAATGAAAGAGCATTTGTCATGCTAATCGCATTGACAATCAAGGCACTCTGAAGAAGTGATTCAGAAGTTCAAAAATAGTCATCCGGTCACCATTATAAGATGATTATAAAAACTGCCAATTAGATCATACATTGGTATCTTATATCATATCATATCATATCATACCATACCATAGCGGACTATATCATTTAAAAGAAGTAACCTGACTAGTCGTTGGTAGTTACTCTGGCCATTAATTCACTAACATGGAGATTTGAGAAAGATTTGTCTGCTGGTAGCTTGCTAATTTCACAAATTTCACAAATTTCACAAACTTCACAAACTTCACAAACTTCACAAGCTTTGCAAATTTCAGAGCTTTTAAGCAAGTCAGCAGCTGGGGCTAATGTTGGTGATTCGACACTTATGGTGCAATAGTGAAATGATCACCTACGTTCCTGCAAAGTGGAAACAAAGAAGAAACAACAAAAGAAGAGGCGACATAAGAGAAATAGCAAAGGAAGCTCAAGCACCAAAAGCAACAACAGCCCAAAGTTACGGTTTGCCCTTTCAAACCAAGAGCACAACCATGCAGAAGCGTGCATGGTACTGCACTCAGAAGCTGTTGGTGGTTTGTATGATTTGTGATGTTTATTTCGCAACAAACCACACAGAGGGCCTTGGACCTCGGTTGCAGGTCCGGTGCGCCTCTGGCTCCTGTTCCAGAGGAACGGGTTCTGGCTGGACAAACGCTCAATAAGGCCGTGCTGCCCCGGCTTCCGCAGTGCTTGACCCTGGCCAGCTAATTGTGAGCACTGTGCCGGCGCTAGATTGGTGCAAAGCTGCTGCTAAGCTGGAACCTGCAGCCAGACCACCCAATGTGGTCATGGCCGCTGCTTTAATTGCCGGATGGCTTTACACTAAGGCCAAAACCTTCCGTTTCGTAACATTGCAAATTCATTGGGTTGCTGAGACAAAAAGCTCTGCACTTTGCTCCAGACGAGTCACAGTGCACTATCCGACGGCTGACCACTGTCTGGTCAGCTGCTGATAGTTCGGTGTTTTCTCTTTTGCTCAGCCCGCTGGGGTTTAGCATCGTGTTTGCTACCTGCTCATTCTGTCCCAGTTGGCTGCTTGGTGGAAGAGCCCCCATTTAGGGTTTGCACCAGGTTTGGAGTTATGAAAACCCTTTCTATTCTGGATCTCACACATCTGCACTAAAAAAGAAACAATAAACTAGCTTTGCACAACAGTCTCACAGCTCTCTTAACTTTCTTAACTCCCGTAACTTTCTTAACTCCCGTAACTTTCTTAACTTCTCTTCTTATCAGGTTGCACACAGCTAATCTGACTTGGATGCGATTCAATCTGAGCACAACCTTATTCCAATCACTGAAAGCAAGCTCAGTAACTACTTGATTGGGACAACGCTGCCTTGGGCTCTGCGCCAACTTTGTAGCAAATTGAACATCGTTATGCTTTTACGGTAGGTTTGCGAATATCGCTTGTGCGTTGCCACATGAACACAGGCGGCCACAGGCGGCTAGAGCATGCTGCTCTGCCTACTTTTGCGTAGAGCCGCAACAGTTACTTCTAAAGTTCAGTCTCTCCTTCCTGTGCCATTACTCACTCACCTCTATTATCTGAACATACATGATTTTTCCATTTCTAGAGCTACTAAGGGAATAATTCTGGTGCAAATACATCCTTTCTGTCTCAAAAGTTGCACTTTCCACTAACATTGCCTTTGACATTCCTTTAACCTTCAACTTTCTGTCTTCTTGTCTCTCAAACATTCTAAACCCAACATTGGTCTTTTGCACAGATCTATCAGTTTCACGATTCAATCATCCACCCATATCCCCATCCAACACCATGTCTTTCTGTTCCTATCGTATTGCTGCTTCTTATTACGCTTCTGCTTTTGAGACCAACAATTCCACATATCATACCTGATAGCTCTGATAGCTGTTTCCAAAGTCGCACACTCCCCCACATTATAATTCTTGCCCACTACCGTTCTTATTATATTCTTTTCCATATTGGTCCTTATCACCACAGTGACAAGAGGCAACTAGAGCGACTGTGATTTGTTACAGCTCTTTAATATCCAATTCTTTGAGTCTTCCCATTTTCTCTCAATTGTTTCTGTTCTCCTTTATTGTTGCTTGCTTGTTAGAACGAAATAGTTTTAACAAAACAATAAAGACGTAAAAACCCCATATTCATCTATAGTTCTTGCAATTTGGCCATACAATTCGTTATTCACTTATTACCAAAAAAAATAAAAACTCAAGGTTATCAAAAATAAAGAAAAAGCTCATCTTTATTACAGCTTTACTCTATCATATAACAAACCCATCGACTCATATCAATATATACATAAACTTGTTAAAATTATATCTTCCAACTCTAGGTCTGGCCAATTCCACACACTTATAATTGGACATCACTGATCGTTGTTTTGTTTGCTTTACCACTCAAAACTGTTGACTAAATATATTCAAAAATTTTAAAAAAATAAATAAATTCACTTCAGAATATACTGCTTTAATAACAAGTCAAAACACATTCCTATTCATTTCTATTTCGCATTATATTACTTTGAATTTGCATTTGGTCCTTCTATTATTTTTATTGTTTTTATTTCCTTGCTCGCTATCTACTGATTTTGTAATGAATATGTCTTCTAACTTTTACTGTTATACTATTGTAGTCTTGTGGACTTATCACAATTGCGGGCCAGTATTTTTATTTCTTTTATGTTTCCATCTTAGTGTCTCAGACTTTGTTATTTATAAAGGAATTTATATTGAAATTTTTATTCGCCTTTTAATTCTCTCCTTTTACGGTTATAAATCTTATAAAACCTTCCTGTATTAAAATCAATCGAAAATCCACTATATCTGCATTATCATAGTTATCATCACTAATAGTACTAATAGCACTAATAGTACTAATAGCACCGAATTTTAATTCTACTCCTATTATCTTGTGTTTGATTTCTATGTACTTTATTCATTTAAACTCGTCTTTTTTACCTCACTATCGTCTACCCAGTCATCTCAATACTCACCTAATCACCCGTATATAAATCAACATTCAGAACTAATGGGCCAATAAAATTGCACCTTTATTTGTGACCACTTATCTTCTAAACAATTCTGAGCTAATCTATCTGTAATATTATTAATTACAAGTTCCTTTTTATTTTATCATTTTTTTTAATTTTTTTTTTTTTTCATTTATTTTCATTTTTTTTCATTTTTTTTCATATTTTTAGCCATTAAAACAATATTTGTTTACTCACATTAATCATATTACTCACTAATTCACTAACCTAAAAATTCACACTAAAAAAACATTCTGAGTCTGAATTTTAAACAAACAATTCATTGCCAACTCAACTCCCTTGCTTTTTTTCATTTTACTTCTACTTCCATTTTATTTTCATTTTCATTACCATTTTTATTTATCTCTATTTCTATTTCCATTTTCATCTTTACTTTCTTTAATTCTCATTAACTTAATCAAATAAGACTTCCACCACGTTCATCACTTCCACCACTTTCACCACTTTCACCACTTTTACTTTCAATCCTTTAAATTTCCAATTTTTATTAACATTATTTACTATTGTTATCATTTATATTAATACTTATATTTGTATTTATACTTATATTATATTTAATCCATCATATTAGATAACACAAATATATATATACTGTTTCCAAAGTTAAAAGTATATGACTTTACACTTTCAGCCCCCAAACTCCCTAATAAAACACAAATGGTCTTTCTTTAATCAAAATTAATTGTATTCACCAAAATATATTATCGTTCACCATTTTTAAAATAAAATCAAGTTAAAAAGAAACAAAATTACAATTTACTAATAAAAGCAACAATAGAATAACAATAGAAAAAACAACAAAGAAAACAACAACAAATAAATAGTAAACAATGTAGAAATATATTTTTGGCACTTTTACCATTTTCCACAAATTTATTTTATTAGATTTTATTTTATATTGGTTTTATTTCAATGTATTATACCAGAGCTTAGCACATTTAGTTGTGTCATGAACATGTAATATCTGATAAAACCAATCATAACTGCAACTGTAATTGAAATGATACCAACAATCCGTGCTGTCACTCTTTCGTGTCACTCTTTTTTGTTATTCTTGACAGTATTTTATTTTTGTACAAGATTATTTCGTGATTCTTATTTTTTATTTATTTAATATTGATAAATGACTTTAGATATATTGAATTTTATCACATACCAAACCTCTTCACCAATAGAATATCTTGGCTTGTAACCAGTGAAAAATCTTCTGATTTGGTCTGGTATAGTTGATGCACATTATAACAGTTTTGACCAATACAAAAACTTGAATGTGTTCCAATTACAACAAAATTAATATTAACAAAATTTTCAATCATTTAGGTGCGCCATTTCGAGGTATAACCTACAAAATGTAGCTCTCACCTATTTGCTCACATTGTGACAGCGTGTTTCATCAGGGATCCAAATGGTTATTGAAATTGAATTAAAAAGCCTTTTTTTATTGGGTATGCTACTTCTGATCTAAAATATATTCTTTGGTGAAATCAAGCAGTAAATATTGCGGTGAATTCTTCAGATAAATGACTGCTTGTTTTGCAAGATAAACAATAATATACCCGTGTTACTTTGACTATAAAGCAAGTCTAGTTGGTTGTTTTGAGCTAAAAGCTCATATCGAGATTAGTTTGTGATGCCTTGCGGCTCTTGATATCCATTGACAAAATAAACTTCCATATTTCTCTTCTATTTCGAAAGAGTTTTCTGCTTTTTAATGGATAATGGTCAAATTGAGGAATATACTTCAAATTCAAACACCCCGGCGACACGTGCATTGGTAAGACTCTCCCACTGTGACAGGAATGGTTTTTCTGGCGTTTCTTGTAGGGTTTCAAGATTTCTACCCGCATTTGGAAAGAGCAATCAAGCAGCACTTCACCTCAAGGCATTTCCTTTTCAAGCACCTTTCGGCAAATGCTAGTAAGAATTATTTCTAGAACAAACTTCAGCAACAGTTTTGATGTGTGGATTACATGGTTACAAAGTTCTTTAATTTTCCAGTTACTCAAATTCATTTTATTGCTTTTTTTTTATTTTGCAAAAAAGCAACACCACTGTTTGTTTTGGGAGGATGGCAAGCCTTTTTGACTCTCAACCATAAAATAAACAAAACTAATACGTTTCTGCCAGTGCTTATTTGAAATTGGATCTAATTTCATAAGCAGAATCTTCAGATTGCTTTTGAACTATTTCATAATATTGATCCAAGTAGAGTTCTTAAGTTATTTGGTTCAAAAAGTAGAAATACAGAATTTGCGGTTCAACAGATCACAGCTCTTTTTGGTTAAACCTAGAACTTTTATGGGCATTTTAGACTTTAGAATGATATATAATCATCTCATAATAATTTATATTATTATTCCATAAAACACATTTTTGAAACAATGACTAAATCAGCAGATAAAAAATACCATCCGACATCTACCATTGTCTGTATTATTAAAACAATTCTGCTTTTATATTTGAAATAATAGCTACCAATCAACATAACTGTAATTGGTTGATTGGAATAAATTTGTTATGAATTAGGGATTTACTTGCACTACTGATATTATAATTATCAATTTATGTTTTTTTGCACCGAGTTGAAAATTCAATACATGTGTAACTGACAATTTCAAGCCAACTTTTCTCACTGTTTGATATTAAATATGTTCAATAGAATGCAGTAAATACTGATGAGCAGAATAAAGATCTCGTTCAACAACAAAATTTTGGTTGCAATAGTCGTTAGATTAATTAAAGCAAAATATGTTAATCTGATATTGAATACTCATCAACAAGACTAAATCATAACATAACCCCCAAGCAGCAATAGAACTAATAAATGCGATAATATCTAGCTAAAACTTGAAAAATACACTTGATGTATCAACAATGGTTCATTAATATCAATCAAACTTTTTTGCACCCTATTATTAACTGTAATACTAAAGAGAGTGGTTGAGACAAGAACCACATGAAAAAATTGCTTTGAATTGAGAAATATAAAAAATTTTCAAAACATATTAGGGCTGAGTTGTATTGCAGTTTGGAAATACCAAATATAACCAATAAACATCTACACTTTAAGGATGATGGCTTGTAAAACAATAATAATTGATTTATTGAACTTCTCAAATTACTGTTACTGTTTTTGTGATCAAGAAATTTGAAAAAAGAACAAAACATCCAGATACTGGAAAGAAAATGGTTGAATCATACACACTAAAAAGAAACAAATAAATTATTTAACGCTCCATTATTGTAAACAAGCACAAAATGCTTCAACATTGGTGGACAAATTTGTTTGCACCTGAGATGAAAAGTTTCCATAAATAATACGGATCACGTTTGCATAGGGATATAGAAAAGTAATTTACTTTGTGACCAATAAAGTGGCAGATCTGTAAATCGTATGAACATATGCATGTATCTGCGCAAAGTGCCGACACACGCTGCTGAAAACACACCAACAATTCCCCTTCGTTAACAATGCTTCACATCAAATGCATGTGTAAGAAGGGTGTGGTGCCAAACGTGATCGGCCGTTCGTCAGGCTATGTTACGGGTTTTCACCGGTTCATTTACTAGTGTTGCAGTTTTGTGATCCCGGTCCGTTGGTTCATATAAAAGTTTTCTTTTTATTTTGTATTCTACAGAGGCAGAAAAGTAAAGGTTATCTTCAATTTATATCTCTGCTTAGATTGACTATAAAACAAACACTACGCCCTGCTATAATTGATTTCAGAAATTAATTTTGTGGCACCAAAGAGTACCAGCTACACCACCAGAATAGAACACAATAACATGGCATTACTTGTGCTCAAACATGTTTCAGAAAAACCTGAGTTGGTCTGCATTTAATGCTTTTTCCAATGAAGTTTTATCAGAGAATATTTTGTGAAGAATATTTTATACTTATTGATGCTAATTCAATATTTATAGTACTAGAAACGCCAAATGGTTGCCATTTGTGTTTTCATCTACGAAGCTGACAAAAAAGAATCACCATTTAAAATGCCACTATTATTCATTCAGCTCAATAACTGGTCCAAATGACTATTACCAAAATTTTATTAAATAGTTTAATATCTAAAGTCAACAGGAATAAAATCTTAAAATAATCTTTTTGCAATAAGCATATTGATTCATTGTTATTGTGTATTGATAACCCCAAAAACAACGGTGGTTTTTGTTTTCTATCTGGGTCGAATAATTTTATACTAAAAAACCATACAAAACCATATTTGAAAACTTGAGAATTATAGATTTAAAATCAATCTTATTTATTTTATTATTAGCTGTTTATATGATTTTAAAAAAGATTGGTCTATAATTTAAAATTGGAAATTATTTTGGTAAAGTTTTGATTTTTTTAATCTAGATTTTGAAACTGCTAATTTGATATAGATTTATGAATTTTATTCTATAACCAGATGAGAAGTAACAAATTCATTAAAAAAAATTAAAAAATAAAAAAAATTTTGAAGTACAAATTATTAGTTCCACAATTTATTGGCTTAAGATCACAATTTATTGGCTTAAGATCACAATTTATTGGCTTAAGATCACAATTTATTGGCTTAAGATCACAATTTATTGGCTTAAGATCACAATTTATTGGCTTAAGATCACAATTTATTGGCTTAAGATTACAATTATATTTATTGATATTATCCAGAATGATTGTTTTATTTATAAGTTGATTGTGGGTGCTGTGAGCCATTAACAAGCAATAAATTTCGGAATTGCAATACAATCTTGGCATACAAGAAGATGATTAAAGCAGAAACATTTTCTAAGCAAATAGCCAAAGAACATTTTACGATTTTCGTTTCATTTTAATTTTTTCTTTTCATACTTCAGCTGCTTTTTATATTGTTTGTGGTTATCCTTGAATTGGTGGATTGTAAAAATCAATAGATTGAATATTCACTATTTAACCATGAAGATATTTTTAGATTGATTTTTCATTTCTTTTTCAGTTTTTGATACAGATTTATAATGTATTAAAATTAAGATGAGATACATTTATTAAATGTATTGAAATCTTCTTGCTTCTGTGATGTGTTGTTCAAAAAATAAGGCAAAGTTCAAGTCATTGATACTAACTTTGAAAATTCAATGGACATATTGAAAATGTATTTATTATTTTTTCAAAATTACAGTTATTATATTTGAGTAAATATTATGAGAACCAAATTTACATTAATCAAAAGTCCATAGTTTGCGTTCACTCATTTAAATGGAATCTGGCTGCTGATTGTATATTCATTATAGTTATGCTGAAATAAATAGACATTCATCAAGTGGCATGCTACAAATTAACTACATTATTTAATCAATCAAGTGCCAGCAGGCTATTGATTATCTTTCTTACAAAATTTGTTATTTGGGGAAATTAAAATCAGTTGAAACTATGGTTATTTAATACATATTGTTATGATGTGTGACACGTTACAAAGTGAAAAATAAAAAAATAAACCACTCATTTAAACAGCTAAATAATGATAAAATGAAAACCTTGAGTGTAAAAAATACTGATTTATTATGGTATTTGAATCATTGCTTCTACTTAACAATCGGCGACTTTCTACCTGAAATTGAAATTGGTCTGTTTACTTTGTTGATATTGAAGGAAACTGTTGTTTTATATCAATTCATAGCCTGTACCATAGACGACAATTTGAAATGATTAGTATCATCAAGCATTCGAACCATAGATTGCTAAGCCAAACTGTATTTATGTTTTGTTTCGTGATTACAACATGGAACGATTGGAATAAAAATTGTTTTTCACTTAAAAGCAAAATAAAATTTAATTGAACAAATATCAATAAAATTAGTAATAAACATCAGCTCTTGGTGTACTAGTAATACAAAGGAACTGGTTTTCTTCTAAAGACTCGAATAGATTTTCAAAATATTTAAACTAAACATTATTGTTTATAAAAACAGAGCAGATTTAAAGTTTTGGATTAGTTGAAAAGCTAGTTTGATGATCCGCTCAGTTGAAAAACAAAATTTGTCAAAATGTAGTGTTGTATAACAACAAACATACTAATGAAACCAACTAAATAAATGTTCAATATAAAAAATACAGCAAAGGCATACAATAAAAAAAACCCATTCAAATAAAAGCTGCAATGAATATTCAATACTAAATACTTTTAAAAATAATGAACGCTTTAAACTTTCTGATAAATCAAATAATGAAAATCTTCAGAATCTGTACTCATGATAAAGTCATGCTAAATTCGATACCAAAAGCAGAAATAAATGTTAAAACAAATATTGAAGATGCTGAAAGACAAAACTAATAGCAAATGCTGAACCTCATACAATAAAAATGCTTAAATATTAGTGGTTGATAGGTAGTTGATAGTTAGTTAAAGCAGATTTGGAGGATGTGAGCTCAAAAGCACACAGTATTGCTGTTTATGCCCGTTGAACGTAATTCCTGTTAGCACAGGGGAAATAATAACGCGCTCAGATTTGGGAAGCAAGAGAAACAATAGAAAGGACGGCTACAGTTAATCAGGAAAAGCTGCAGTCCCGCGCTTTAATACATACACGTCGCGATTGTCTCGTATGCTGTCACACAGTAGTAAACAAAAGCACGCATGTACCACCCAATCCTGATGAAAAAGCCAACTTCGTTACTCATACATAAAATAATTCTGCATACACATGCGTGCTGATTGTACGAGAGGCTCTCCCAAAGATGGTTCCAAGCCCCTAACTTGTCAAACTTGGAGGTTACCCTTATTTCATCCTAAATCCAGTCATATGCCCGAATTGAGCAACATTTCCACCACTTCCAATGCCATCCAATAAAATTTACTTCTTCAATTCAGGCTGGCTATCTTTTTATCAAATAGAATAAGTTCTCTTGTCTATCTCTCAGTTATATAGTATATTTTTGTTGCAATGTTTCATTATATACATATAATCGAAGATTTGCTTTGGGCAATATGGCTAATGGCAAATTTACATTCCCAGTAGAAAACTCCAACTACTCCAACGAACAAAAAAATAATACAATGGTTTGCTCAGGATTCCTGGGTTTAAATCTACAGCTATTATTTATTGTTAAATATTTTTAAATGTTCGACTGATGGTATATATATCACAATACAACCTTACTTGTCAACCGCAGGGTTATAATGGATCAATTTTGGTGTTAATCTTTGTTTTATTTTGCGAGTCCTGACAGTCAAACAAGCCATTTTATTGGTGGGTTCGTGTTAACTGAATAAATTTATTGATTCACAAACGTTTGGGTGGAGGTTTTTTGTTTTCCTAAAGGATTTTAACATTCTTGAGCTGATTACTTACATCACATTGGATTGGATTGAGTATAGCGTATGATATAGATTGATGGTAATTTTTCACTAAAGGCTAACTGTGCTTGAAAAAGAGCATAAAATGCTACTAATATAAAGTCTGAAAAGAAGATATCAAATTTATGGTATTAGATAAAACATGCGTTTTCATCAATCCGTTAGATGGATGTAATAGATGTTGTTACAAACTCAGTGGATTCAAATTATTTGCCATTCCAAATTGAAATTACCATATCATATTGAACACCAAAATATATTGTGCTGAGCTATACCTCAATTTTGAAAGAAGTGCAAACTTTAAATGGCTTGTGTGTTTGAATTTTCGGATGATTGTTGATAGTTTGTTTTATATTACCTAATCTAATGAGAGCTTGCTTAACGATTTGTGTGATTAGAACTTATGAAAGTGAGACTGAAAGCTCAGGAATATAATTGTCGACTATTTTTGATGAGTTTTGGTATTATTTAGTGAATATTTGTTTGTTTGATGGTTATATTTGTATTAAAACTAGGCTGAATTGCAAATCAAATAACATTGAATCAAGTTTGATGCGTCTTAAAAAACCAAAAGACTAAATTAGCAAGTGATTTATTTACTGATTATCTGATAAAACAATGAAAAAGCAAATAAGATATGTGTGAACAGATATTTCGATAAAGAATATCTTCTGCTGATATCTAATTCAATAGTAGTGAGATTGGTCTGGTATGCTGCACTCCACTTTGCTTGAGGTTTTAGCGAAAGGTTAAACACTGTACTGCAGGATTATTAATAACAGAAAAAGGAAATTTAAGACGTTAACCACACTACTCTAAATATTCAAACATCAGCATACATCCAACACTTTGAAGTGGCCTTTAATTCAAGATTTAAAAAGTTAACATCAAAGCTAGCAGATTTAAAAGCGACAACCTTTTTTCTTTTTTTATCAACAATTAAAAAAATATTGGTTTCAAGGCTTCTCATTATGAACAGCAATAGAAAGAGAATGATATTTCTGACGGCTTTGCGTTTTTGAAGAAGAAATTTATTCATTAAATTATTTTGTCAAATTAAATTAATTTTATTAAAAGGAGTTTTCAGGCTTCATAGTTATGAGTTATGATTGATTTGTTATTGGATTTTGGAAACATGAGTTACAAAGCAGTCTATTAAAAGATTAGAAATTTTAGGTTTTGCTCAGTTAATAATGCAAAAAGCACATCAAAGAGAAGCCAGAAAATCAAATGCGTTGCCAAAGAGTGAAATATTTGCAAAGGTCATACAAGTGTTTGGTTGGATGGTAACTAACAACAATTAATTGGTTTCAAATACAAGGAAGTAGATAAAAACAATAGGAATACAATTGAAAAGTGGTTTCAAAAGATTTTGAACCAATTAAAGAGTATTTTCTGTGATAATGAATGGTATTTTTTCTATTCTCCTTTGGTTTCAACTCAATATATCTAGACTACAAAATGGTTGACATTAAAGATATACAGCTGAATCCAAATTTGTATCTTGGCCTTTGAATTAATTTTTATGATTATCAGCAAGATTTGCACTTGACCTGTGCCCAATTTCCAAAGAAAATGGGCCCATAAAAATAGATTACAAGCACAGAACAGCTCAATGGTGCATATTGGTGCTATCTTTGTTGTGTTTTTAATATTTTTCATTTTATTAAATTTTTAATTGATTTTTGAAGACAGAGATTTTGGTTTTAATTTGTTTATTTGGCATTTAAATATAAAAACTATAAAAATTTTCTTTATGCTTATAACCAAAAAAAAAATTACAGTTTGACACCCAAAAATTTTCATTATAGTAGTATCCGGATAGTATTGATGGATTGTATTGAACTTGGTTGGAAAAGATTATAATTTTATTAGTGGTAAACATCGAACTGTCCAAATAACGCAAAACCCAACAACAGCCCAACTCCATAACTGATCATTTTCATTGAAGAAGTAAGCTTATTGCATTTTGCCTAAACAACAATCTACATACTCAGGGCGAAATGACGACCGATACTTTTATCCCTTTTTTTTTTACAATCGAGGATTGATTTTAAATTCATTTTCTAGTATAGAGTCAAAATCAGCATAGATGGTACATTTTCTGTGGTGTTGTAAATACGTCGAAGGGTAATTTGGACTTATTTTGCCCTTGACAAGTTGTTTTAATGCCATATTTTTTTTCTCTCCAAATGAAAACACCAACACTTCGTCTGTGTTTTCAACAAATGTTGAAATACCAACCGTCAAACCGTACACAGGGATTTTCTTCAAGTCATAGTTCCAAAGTTTGGAGTTTTCTTCAATTATGGATTTGGACAATTTGACTTTTCTTGTCTTGGAATAGATGGTTGAACCGCTATCATTAAATGCCAATTCGCCATCATTACCCAACACCGTCAAAGCTAAATTGATTCTTTTTTGGTTCACTTTTTTCCCATATTTTTCGCACTCCACATCGTAGTAGTTAGGATCAGGGTACAAAAGATTGATGTTTCCTTTGGGTATATTGATGTGATTGAAAAACTTGTGGTACATGTACGAGTAGTTTGAATTTGGATGATATCTTTTGATGCAATATTCGTCAGTATTGAATGTCACAACATTTTCAAAAGATACTTTGCCATATTGATACAACTTGACCAAGTTTTTGTACACATCGTCGAGCAAAGAACCAGCAGTCAAGCCCAAAACAAAAGGCCTTTTCTTGGTTGGTTCGAATTCATTAATTCTTTGGACAATATAAAGGGCTGCCTCAGCTGAAGCCTTTTCTTTATTTTCATAGACATTTATTTTCATTGTAGTAGAGATTACAGGTTCTCGGTCAGAAGTGTTAACGAGACAACCAACGTCCAGCAAGGATGATATATAAATCAGATCTTAATACAATTCAGAGACAGAGAAGGCGTTAGTATATGAATATATAAAACCACAGGAAACACACAAGTTCTGCTTTGACTTTCTTATCAATGGAAGCAAATGCCTTGAATGGTGCACATTTTGTTCCCTAAACTTGGTAAGTAGAAAATCCACAGTACTGAGATATACCAGCATTAGCATGGCTCGGAGCCAGTTCCACGTACTAAAAGCCAATGGGACGCAGTGCCAGAGCATGTCGGGACTGAGATTTACACGGTTTCGATTGATAGCGTAAATTGGGCTGTTTCTTACGTGAAATGAGAATAATGTTTCTTTATTGTGTTATGCTGTTGTTTTGGCTCTAGAAAAAGTTGATTAGACCCGAAATTCAGCAACCTAGAAGTGGATTAATCTCATTATAGAGTATCCGATTGTTATCACGACAATGTAGGTGAAGAAAGAAATCGGAACACCTCTGGTGATAAAGGTGGTAACCGTTAAATAGGGTTTTCCTAGTTCGTCTGTCATACAAATTGCAGTAACGTTGGGAAATCCAGAGGTTGGCAAACCCATGGCACCAGAACAGAGCAAAGCAGAGCACATCACCAACAATCTGGCATGGGGCTCAGGCATTGCAGCCCCAATCTCCCTGACCAATGGCAAAATTATCAAAGCAGCCACAGTGTGAGAAACAAAGGTTGCAACAATCAAAACCAATAGACCAAAAATCAAACAGATAGAATACAAGTTCAAATCCTGGACCCTGTGTTGAATTCCAAGAGCAATTGTGGCCAATAGTCCAGAAGACGATACAGCTTTGCCTAAGGAGATACCGCCCATGGCTAACATCACTATCGTCCATAGGAAGTTATTGAAATCTTCAGAAGTCAATAGACCTGTTCCAAAAAATGATACCATGGGGATGATTGCTATGATTCCCATTTCACCAAAGACACCCTCAACTTGATGCGCAACACACCACAATAAAATAGTAACTATTGTTACAATGGAGACAAAGTATTGAGTGAAGGTGAACTGCTCGTCCACCACTCTAATGGGAACCAATTTGACAGCTTTCTTTGTGGGAAATGTGACAAGCAAAAACACCCATATTATCAATACCGAAATAATACAAACAGGAATAGTAATGACGAACCACTGACCCCAGGAAGGTTGAGGCTCCATCAACTCAATTGCAATGATATTTTGGGGAGAAGCAATGGGAGAAGCCATACCACCGATGTTAGAGGCAAAAGCTATACCGAGAATGAGGACTTTTGCAAACTGTGAGTTTGGGGGTAATGTTCTTAATAAAGGTTGAACTATGGAGTAGCACAAGACTGGTGAAGCAACGTTACTGACCCACATGGCCACGAATAAAGCAACAAACATGATTGTGAGTAAGACTACTTTTGGGCTTGTACCGGCTTGAGAAAGAATATAAGTTGAAACTATTTTTGTAATTGAGTACTTTGAGAGTGCAGCTGCTAGAGTGAAACCACCAAGAAGAATCATTATAACCGAGGACCACATTGTGCTGAAAATAAATTTTGAAGCTTCGGGTGAGGTCATCAAAGTGCCATCGGGATGCTTGAGCATATCCAATATGACAATCAAAAATGGGATCAACATTGAAGTAACAAACAAAGGTATAGTTTCTGTTGCCCATAATAAAGAAGCACAGACTAACAAAGCAAAGCAGTTTTTTTGTTCCTTGACTTCAAAGGGGGAAACCAATAGCAAAATAAACGTTAGCAAGAAGATCAAAATTGCTTTTAGGGAATTACCAGACAACAAGTACTTGAGCAAGTTTTTGCTGTTATTTAGAGCTTGAATGGTTCTTGTATTTGCTGAAGATTCGTACTTTGTTTGGTTTGACTGTAAATTGTTATTATTGTTAACGTTTTGGTTGTTGAAATAGGCGTCATCTTCATCACTGCTATAAACTTCATTCTTTTTGAAAGATTTCTTTTTGTTAAAAAAGTCAAATCTATTTCTAGTGTTGGGGACGTTGGCAGCTTGAGATTTTCTTTCAATACCAATTAAATCTCTCCAAACAGTGTTACGTTCCCAAACCACCTTTTCTCTCAAGTTTAGATTTAGCTCTGATTTAGCGGACTGAAAGTTACCATTGGTGGCAATGGAGGCAAATGAGGTAATTAAAGAGTGGATTCTTTGGTTTAAGGAGGACAAGGTTTTTGGATTGAAAATGTACGAATCCTTTTCAAGTGCCTCTAAATAAACCAATTTGATTTTAGTGTTTAGGGATTTATCGAATTTTTTTAAAATTTTGGAGAAACCAGTTTTATTTAGGTCGATATAAGATTTTAGTTCAGACAAGGAAGTGAATAGAAGAACAGATCTCTTTTTTAAGGTTATTCTTACATCGCTTAAAACCAAAAAGGGATCATTGATTTTGCTGAGGATTGCCAATGAGTTTCTTCTGCTTAGCGATAAGTTGTCAGTATTTCTATTGTGATGGTCAAGGTCATTTGCGTGGATGTTTCGTTGGGATGTAGAGGAAGGGTGTTGTGAGGTTAGTAGTAGTTCTTGCTGGATTAGGTTGTCATATGAATCGTCGAATGAGATTGGAGATTTTGATCTTAATAGGGATTCTCTTTGTTGGGAGACAGTGTTCAAGTGTTCCAATGAATCAAAAGAGGTTGTGTTGACATTATCTAAATCCAAGTTTGTGTGGTTTATGTTGTTGTTGTTGTTGTTGTTGTTGTTGTTGTTGTTGTGATGGTGATGGTGGTGTAATGTGTGATGTTTATGTTTTAATTCTGTTTGGAAACTGTTGATATCATTTATCAACAAGTCCAAGTCATTTAAAATAGTGTGTTCTTTTGATTTGTAGAAATTTTCAATTTTGATCAATTCTTCATTCAAAGTGTTGATGAATATCTCTTCCGGTTTCTTGAAATTGAAATTGATGTTGCTGTTAATGCTGGTTGGATAATTGGATCTGTTGTTGATTAGCGAAAGCAAGTTTGTTTCCTCGTTTGAATGCACACTTTCGGTGTCATGATGATCCAACAGGCCATTGTTCAAGGACTCTCTTTGGAGATTGTAGATTAGTTTTTTGAGAGATGAATATGCGAGGTATTTTGAAGACCACTCGGGAACAGCATTGAACTTCAATGAGTGAGAAAACTTCATGTTTCAAGGAAAATAAAGCAAAAACAAAGGAGAAAAACAGGTGTATTGTTGGATGAGCGTAAGAGTGTGTCGAGATATCAATGTAGGAGTGTAAAAGTGTGAAAAGCACCAACAAGAGCCAAAAACAGCCAAAAACCGAAACCAAAAAACCGTGAGTAGAGAAGCACTCAAAAAAAAAAAAGATCAGCGTTGAAGAAGACAAAGAGGCCAAAACAAAGTGAAACAAATAGAGAACTAAAGGAAAAGAGAACAAGCAGATGTAAGACCAGAGAGAAAACAAAAGACAGATCAATAACGAAGAAGGTATTTATATGGGCTGCTGAAAAGGATGGGTAGTGGTATTTAAGAAGTAGTCTCATCCACAGCAAAATTTCCATCATGGTGCAGCAAAAGAAGCGTTTCGAAATGCAGTTGCGAGAACAAAGATCGCGCACGTGGGATGCGGCCGGCTGCACACACAAACGCTCTCTTCGGCACGGCCAGGCTGTCGGAATTGGGACAGTCAGAGTTCCGACCGCAAGCACCGGGTCTCAGACTTTCCACCTGTCAACCGAGCCCCGGCGACGGAGGCGAGTTTGACAGCCCGAGCCAGCACGGGCTGGACACGGCCGCATCGGGCGACTCAGCCACTCAAGAAAAAGGCGCCAGAGTTCGTCCTGTGGCACAATCTCTCCTCCGCCACAAGACTTGTCCAATATGCCCCCAGTGCTCTTCATCAGATCCTCACTGTCGAGTATAATCTGCCTCTCTTCCTCTGCTTCCTCTGCCTTGTCGTCTCGTCTTCTGCTGCTTGCTAGACCTTGGCCACTCTCTTCTGTATGTTCCAAACTCATCATCCTTTTTCTTGCTGATAGATTTAGTATCGACTCCTCCACTGTTCCAGAAATGGCAACCATCCAAACCGTGGTATTGGTCTTTTGTCCAATTCTGTGAATTCGATTTATGGCTTGCAACTCCAACGCAGTATTAACCACTGGTTCGCACAAGATAACATGCGTCGCATTTACCAACGTCAATCCTGAGGACTGTGCTCGAGCATTTAGGAGAAAACATGTCACAGAGGAATCTGTCTTAAAAGCATGAATATCTTCTGCCAATTTACGTGCTTTGTGAGGTTTTTTTCTTCCTCGTCTTGTCTCACCACTCTTGTTCTCATTCACTTTCCCAAATTTGCTGTTGCTTTGATCCCCCCCATGACTTGGATCCGAAGTATTTAATATCACTATGTGTCAACGCTGCTCCAATTACAGACAAGAACTCTTCCCATTGAGAAAAAACAACGATTTGAACGTCCTCTTTTCCGCTCTTCAACCATTTCACCAACTTTACAATAACGTCAACTTTCGATCCATATCGATACTTTTGGCTTATTTCATTTTGGTTGATTTCTCTTAATCTCTCCTCATCCATTTTCTTGTATATATCATATCTCTCCTCGTTGTTCTTGTCTGATAATAATTTGACTCTCAAATCCTGCCGATTGAATTTAAATGTATAAATATTGCTTCTACTAACGCTCTGTTTGCATATGGGACAGTTTCTGTGAATCGATAACCACTGGTATAAACAATTCTTGCAGTACTGATGCCCACATTCGGTTAGCACCCCAACACTAATCGAAGAAGTGCATATAATACATATACGATCATCATCATCATTATCATTATCACCACCCTCACCATGTTTTTCACCATCTTTACTTGTTTTATTACTACTAGATGATTTTTTGCTTAAACTCTCAAGATAATGTAGTTTTCCTCGGTCATGAGATATCTGGAGGTTGTTTTTTCTCAACTTTTCAACCAAGTGGCAATCTACTTCTTCAAGATGTTCTCTTTGCTTCTCAAGTGACAATTCCTCAAATTTCTCAATCAATCTTCCGTTGAATTTATTCAAATCAATCGGTTTCACACTATCAGAAATCATCTTTAATTGTCGATAATATTCAACTCTTGCATTGTATATGCTATTCAATTCTTGAAATATTATCTTTTTATGCTCCACTATGGAATCATTCAATCGGCCAACAACTCTTGTCACCTTAGAGTTTATTATTTCAAGTTTTCTCTTTCTTGTGTTGTAAACTCACTTTTGTTAACCTGTTTTTGCAATGAGCAATTTTTTTTCTAAACAACCTTTCATTGAAAAAAAATCAAACTTCTTCTCTTGACAACTAGTAGGTTGAACTTCTAGAATTTCCGCCTTGAGATTCTCTTTGAACTCTTCAATTTCTCTAATTTCTTCTTCTTGTTTCTGATTATCATCAACAAACTGATGAACAAACATGTTCGATATAGAAATCTCTGAAACCAGCCCATAATTACTAGATCTCCCATTTATTGCAATTTGCCGGTGCAAAAACGGTTTTTCCAACACAATAAACAAGTAATATACTTTGTCTTGCTCGAACGAGGATTGCCCATATTCTTCTCCTTTCAGTTCATAGCTCAACAAATCTGATATTAAAATGTTTATTGTCTGTTCAATCCATTGATTCATTCTTCTGGTTTGGTTATTCAATTCCTCTATTATGTTAAAAAGATCAGTGAGAATAAACCTTATTTTATCGTTTGTAACATCAACTAACCCATCTGGCACAATTTCCAAAACAGATATCTCTTCCATCTGGGTTTTTGCCCTTTTTTTCTTAAAGCTTTCTACAAGCTTTTCAACTTTAGTTGTATGATTCAACAACAATTTGTTGCGTATTTCTTCCGCTTTTTCATAGTAATGATTCTCAAGCCTTTTGTTTTTTATATAATTACTTTCACTTATTTCCTCTAGAATAACATCATTTTCTTCCTCGGTTAAATTTGCCTTGCTTTTTACAATGCTTTCAAATTGAACTTCATCTAGGTGTTGGTTATTGGAAATATCTACAGATATCAGATAATATGATGTTGCCGTGAAAAAATAATACTTGTGAAGAATTTCAATCCAACTTTTTAATCGAAGTTTAAGTCCTAAAGTGTCCCCACTTGAACTGTTATTTTTTACATCTTCATCCCATAAATCGCTAAACAACAATTCATCTATCATATTGTTACTTTTGGATTTATCGTGGCCCAAAATCTCTAGTATTTCCTTTCCAATGCTTTTGATTTTTCCAATTATTGTCGAATAGTAATTTTTAAGAATCTTTTTAGATTCAAAAGGCCTCCCAAGATGAACCATAATTTCACTCCTTTCAAAGATAATGAAACAATTAGTTTTTCCCAATAGATTTAAATCACTTTTAACTTGCCCGATAAGTCTTACCAAAACTTCATTTACTGTGCCAATCGCTGTATTTGTCAACCTATTTCTAACTATGTTTGCATGGCAACATGCTTGCCTTAATCTCATCAACCATTTAGCCATGGTAAACTGAACTACCGAGTTTAGCTCCCAATCATTGATAGTAGGTTCTCCTTTCGCGTTGAGATAAACACTGGATAAAAACTTGTTGTAAAATTCTTCATAGTTGCTTTGTTCAATCGGCGTAAATGGAACTGTGAGCAATATTCTTTTTTGAGAAGGTAATCGAATATCATCCTTTACCATATGTTTGTCATGACGAATGCCTAACAGACAAGGCAACTTTAAAAAATCACACAAGTATTCATTGTTGAGTAAATCAAGCCAAGAACTTTCTTGGCTAATAAATGGTTCTCTTCTCAAAAACAAAAGATAATAAAATAGATCACCTATTTTTTTTCTAATAGGGGTTCCAGATACTCCGCATGAGTGGCATCTTGACAATATCTTGGTGAGTTTAGAGGCATTGAAAACTGTATTTGAAACCATTTGAACCTCATCAAGAATGATACGCCAAAACTGAAGAAAAACCAAGGGTGAGTAATAGTTGTAACGAGCTCCCCCAAAAGTCTTGTTTCTAGATTCTCTTAATTGAGGATTGTACATTGCATGATGTAGCTCTTTTGAAATACACTGATAGGAAGTCACAATTATGTCGTAGCTGGCCAATAGCTTAGCCACTTTTGATTTATTAGAAACCTTGATGTCCAGATCTTCATTTAGATGGCAAGAATTATTAACTGATTCTCTCAAATTATCAAAAGCAGCAGCTAGAGATCGATTAGACTGTGTTAAATATTTATTTTGAATCAGCTTTAATACACTTTTTAACAATTGAATTTTATGATTTGATTCATTATTATCAGAATGGAAGTCAAAATTCTCGTTTGAAGACAAAGTCTTATTATCAGTTTTATTCAAGTTGTAGCTAAACGTAAGAACAAACTTTTTATTGGGAAAATGTGCAAAACCGCTGAATTTAATCAAGTATTTTGAATCGCATTTTTTATAACTGTTTTGTTGTTTTTCTTGATGTTCCATGCTTTTGTAAAACTGTTTAAGACCCTGATATCGAAGAACAGTCAACGCTGGTGCATAATGTTTGATTTCTTCGACCTATTGTTCAAGAATTGATTCTGGACAAATAATCAATGTTGTTTTTGATTTAAGCACATTTCTATTTAATACTGAGTCATAGACACCATTCAATGATTCTCTAAAGCTGTTATCAAGTCGCCTTAAGAAGCTGTTGAAGTAATTGGTATTTCTTAAAAACGATTTGGAACGGGTAGATTTACTTTCATCAACCAAATCGCATCTCTTATTAAGACAAATTAATGACATCAACTCGATAGTTTTACCCAAACCCATTTCCTCGCATAACAAGTTTTGTCCAAATAAGCCAGCATTTGAGTATTTAGAATCATCATCCATATAAACAGGGGATTCATTATTTTGAGATCTCGAGGCTTTTTGAGAGCTATGATTGATGGAAAACCCATAATTTCTTAAATAATCAATTAAAATTAGCGAATTATAGACATTCCCTGTGTATTTGTTAAACCAGTAATAATTTTCCGGAGGAATAATATCAAATATCGAATCTTGAAAACTTGCAAAGCTGGGTGTAGTTGAAAAGTAAGCAGATTCGAATTCATTTAGTAATCGGCTATCATCTGAACATATTTGAAACCTAGACCATCCAAAGTAAATTTTGTTCAAAATCTCAGAAAGGTACTCATAGTTATAATAAATGATTCCTTTATAATCGAATTCGAATCTATTAATGTCGAAAAACAAGGTTTGCACTACCTGATTTGAATTAAAATCATAAGAGACATTTTCTTTATTTAAACACCACAAAACAGTTTTCTTTTGTTAATTGAACAAATTTGTCTTCAAATCAGCTACATGCAAGATGTGAGTTTCTTTATTGACATTGTTATTCAAAGGGTCCTTTTTCAGATTGTTCAAGAACAGAAGCCCTCTTTTTTCTATCAAAAAACTGGGAAGCTTCACTTTTGAGGTTGACTGCATCACTATTTTATAAAAACTTTGAGGAGTTGGAGTCGAATGTTCAATATAATCGTCAACATGATTTTTGTCATAGGCTTTAAAAAAACAAGAATTAGACCTTAAAATATCCAAATATGTCTCACAGTCATTTGAAAAGTAAAAATCCAAGATCAGAGACTGATTTTCTAAGAAAGTGTAGTAACCTTTTTGATGAAAAGTTTCAGCCAAAACCATCTGATTTATTGAATGATCGCCGGAGTAATTTGTAGCACATTCGGATGAAAAAAGAAGACTTTTCATCGCTCTTATATAATCCTCAGCCAATGGCACAGTTAATAAAGATAAATCTTGAGATACTGAAATTTCGTAACACAATTCAAAACACACTTTGAATTTAATAGCTATTTTTTTTAAATTAGTCACACTATTACTTTTGCACAAAATTTTTTTGGATATCTTTAGATAGTGCTCGTTATTGGAAAGATCAGTGTATTCAATTGGGGTTATAGTCATCAGCAATTTTGGGTATTTCAATGAAAGAAATTCCAGTCTATTTTGTCTAGATTGACCAGTTGAAAAGTCAAAAAAACTTATCTCAGTTCTGATAACATTTATATTTGTAGGTGAATCTAGGTGCAAAGGCAACAAGAAAGACAATATGGTTAGTAAAGGTAGTTTTGAGTTTTTATTTGACTTTAATAATAAAGAATAGCGATTTTCGTGAGTTGCATTGCTATCCAGAGACCTATTTTGTGTATAATATTCATTACCAAGCAATGTATTTGAATTATCATAGGGTAGGATATTGGAAAGCATATTGAAATCCAAACAAACATCTTGATTCAAACAACCATCAGAAACTGAATCAAGATGTTTGTTTGAATCTTTAGTCTTAGTTTTAGATTTTTTTCTTTTTGCAGATTTTTTCCTCAAGCTCTTAAAAGAACTATCTATCGTATGGGTTGATACTGGACCCAATGTCGAGTCGTGGACTTGCAAACATATATCAGCCAAATCAAAAGCAATTCGAGTTTCTCGAGTGTGTGTATTTACGATTGTTTCAGCAGAGTGTAAGATAGAATTGCCAAATAATAGTTAGTTAAAAAGGCACACATATATTGCTTGTACATTTTCAGCCTCAGTTTGATTTCCGGCGTCATCCGAAGATTGCGATGTTGAAGGCTTCAAGTTAGCGAAAAGCTCACTTTTAAAGGCTCTTTGGATCAAATTTATCAAACTAGAGTTGTCATCAGAAAAAGAAGTTTGTCCGAGTCTATCTACCGTCGAGTTGTAGCATACAAAATTGAGAAGATTGCTCAAAGATAGACCACCAACTGTGCAATTCATGGTCTTTTGTGCGATTTACGATCCCTACAATAATTTGTATAATCCTTAAAATACTTTGGTGAAGGCCTTTTGGTGGCTTGATTTGGCAACTCCGAGTTCAAAACCAGAGAATTGGATATACACAGTAGCGGTATATTAATGCACCACCCGCAGACTGTTCCTATTGGGCAGCTCAACACTAAAATTTTTTTTTGGAAAACTCTTGAAGTTTTGCCTGAGCAAGTACTGATAATCTGGATAAATGTTGAGCTGTAAAATCAGATCCAGATATATAGGAAAAGCAATTCAGTGCGTTTGCAGCACAAGATCGTACCACTCATCTCCACACTCTTTGCAAGTAGCATTTGAACACTCAGCATCACAGCCAAAGACTGAAATTGGAGAAAATAATAGGACTGAAGAGCCGACAAATAAAAGTAAAGGAATCAGTAAGAATGAGAACAACAGAACACAAATATTCTCATATACGAAAGCAGACATTGAAACACACCAAAAGTATTTCAGAGACAGATTTTTAGAAAAGCATCAGAACTGCTCCAGTTGTGGCATTCATTTACAAACAGAGAATCAGGATCAAGCTGGATATTTTCAAATCCCAAAAGATATCAGTTTTGAAAATGAATATTCAATACACAACGATGAAAAAAAAAATCAACAGCTAAAAGGGTACTTTGAGAACATTAATCCCAATGAAACAAGTAAAAGGTTACACAAATCAATGGAAATAAACTATAGAAATAGTGTAATGAATCTATCCCCAGATCTCCATAACCTATTGATCAATGAATCATCAAGCTCTACAAGACAATCCAGTTCTAAAAAAGAACTCTTGGAAAAAGATAAACAGGATTTTATAAAGGCTGTGGAGAAAGAAGATATATTTGAAAACAAAATTTTTAAACATCCTATATTGTGTCAAAGATGTCATGATGTGTTTTATGTGAAAAATGATATGGAAGCCAAAGATATCTCAATCAAATCGTCCGATGATATATTAAATAAGTATTTGTTACCTGAAACAGCTGAAACAAAACAGGAGGCAGTTGTGGTATATGTTCTAAGTGTTGTAGATTTTCCTTTTGGTCTTGATATAAAGTTTTTTAAAAAATTGCTTGATAATTTTCGAATTAAAAATATCCGAATTATCATTAATAAAATGGACACTTTGAGGTTGCATCCTGTAAAGAGCAAACTAATAAATTTAGATTATTTCAAATACACCACTCTTTATTGTATTGATGAGCTAATAAAGTCGAGTAAACTCAATAAAAATGAGAAATTTAATCCTAAAAACATTATAATAACAAGTCATAAGTTAAACATTGAAGAATTGTTTCATTCAATGGCAAAAGAAAGAAAGACATTTTATTTTGTTGGAGAAGTTAATGCAGGAAAAAGCTCTATAATCAAAGCATTAATTTTGGAAACATTATATAACAAATTAGGAACATTGGGGGCTAGGACTAAAGCTTTGTCTAATAGAGAGGTGAGGAAAAAGTTTTTGTATGATAAATATAGGAAAGATTATCCATTCGAACTACCAGGCACAGTTCCATTTCCATCATTTACGCAGTCAAAAATGGAATACAAACTTCCCACCAAAAACGTATCAATTAAAGAGGATGACCAGTTATTGGACCGATTTGGTAGATTGGAAAAATTGAATAAATACCTAGCGATTGGCGATGAGAAAGGAAAATTTAAACTTGTTGATCTACCCGGATTTGTATCAGACTACAACATTAAAAACCACAATTTGGGAATATTTGATTTGGTAAAATCTAAATATTTAAGAAATTTCAATGAAACTGCGTTGGGGCTGAAAATGTGCAGAAGACTAGAGGCTGATATTGAAAAAACAGCGAATTTTTTCAATTACTTTGAAAGGGATGTAATTAAAAACAAGCAAGCATACACTATAGGTGGTATGTTTTTTTTAACCAACAGTGGTAGAGGAGTGATAACAACAGTTGTGAAACTAATAAAGGGATCAGTGACTATTTTTGGATCTATTGAAACTGGTCTTAAGCGTGTTATTATCCCAACAGAAACAATGGAAAAAAATTTTGAAATATTGAAAGATTCAAACCGAGAGGAAACTTTTGATTTAAGTAAAGGAAATATGAGAAGATGTATTATTCCACCATTTTTTGGGCCAATCGATATTGTTATCAAAGGTGTGGGCATTATTACTTTGATACCCACATCAACGCCTAAACTTGCTTTTAAGTTGAACGAAATTGGACCATACGAAGTATATTTTCCAAAGCAACTTGATGTGATGATAAGAGAAGGATTTCAAGACTATTTAGCACCACTTAATTTAATGTTGAAAAACAATAATAAATTTTTGCCGGTGAGAAAACACGTTGTAAAAGAGAGATTAATTTTTAGCAAGTTAATTGATATTCCTGTGGATGTTGAAGATGTATTAGTATATTTAGAAAAACACCCCGAAAAGCTAGAAGGATGGAATGACAAAGAATTTTGGACGTCCACGCTAAAAAATTTCGAGGAAGATATGGAAAAAGCTTGTGAAGATCTTGTTATACAAAGAGATAAACAGAAAAGAAATCTCACCAAAAACAAAAACTTTGATCTCAACTATTTGAGCAAACTAAAACTGATAGGAGTTTCTGAAATAAAGGATAAATATAAAAAAATTTTGCAAGACAAATTTTGGATTAATCCATTTCAATAAACTTAGGATGTTTTTAATCTTTGCATTTGTATCATTTAATTTTCTATATAATTTTCTAAAATTCTTTTATCTATTTTTGTTTTTGAAGGTGCAAAATAGTGTAAATATGAAAAATAAATCATGTACAAACAAATGGTAAATTCTGAAAGCCCTAATAAATAAGCATAAACTGTTAGGCAGATGAATTAGTGACTTGATTTATTACGAAATAAAAAAATACATTATCAAAGCTTATAAAAATAATCTTTCTTGTTTAAGACATTGATATCGTTATAAACCAAGTAGTCAAAACCAAGATATGTAGCTGAAAAAAAAATTAACAAAAAAAAGGAATGGGTGAGAAATAAACTGTTGCAGCATTGACATTTTAAGTAACACAAGAAGTACGTCATTGTAGTAAGGGCAATCAGGATGAATAAAAAAATAAGTACAAGAGCCCTATTCTGTAAATTACAGCCCTAAATGATTGTATACATATTCATATATCAATAATATAGTTTTTACGTATTAAAGGTTGGTCTCTTGGCCCAGTTGGTTAAGGCACCGTGCTAATAACGCGGGGATCAGCAGTTCGATCCTGCTAGAGACCATTCCTTTATAGCTTTTTGCTATTTTTTTGTGCTTTTGACTCTACTTCTGTGGTAGCTCTAGCTTCAATTTTTCAATCCATCCGTTCTTGAAGATCCAATCGTTCATTTTATTTGAGCAGATCATGAAAAGGGTAGAGTTGGTAGTGTTGCATAACCAAAAACAGTTGATAAAACCCTTGAAAAACATATTAGAAAATCTCAAAATTCTAGACAAAAAAAACAAGATATTTGTTGATGAAAATCGGCTTATAATTTCAACTGTTGTAAATGTCGATGCATTTCAGATTGAGCAGTATCAACAGAACAGTGAAATACTAATTGAAATACTAAGAGTGTGCGATGCGACTGATATTCTGTGGATTTCAAGCAATTTAAATCATATCAAGTTGAATTTCAAAGGGCTTACATTTCAAAATGATCAGGGATTGGAACGAACTAATCATAAGTACAATGATGATAAAAACTTGCTTATTCAAGCGCTAAATAAATTTCTACGCTTGCATAAGATTGAAGTAATGAACGATGAACACCAAAAATTGATTGAGTGTCTTCCAAAGCGGTTTTCTTTTTATCCTCCGTTGTTACTAATTAACAATGATAATACTTTCAACAATAAGAAGTGGATTGAAATCTTTACTAGACAGAGAATTAGTTTGTTGCAAGAGTTTTATGAATATCTTCTAGATGAGCTAAGCAAAAGCATAAAAGAGATGCTCTCCCATATAGCTGTTAACATGCCGATAATTACTGATATTAGTACAGATAAAGAACACAATGAAGAACAAGATACGAGTGAGGATAGCAGAAAAAATGTCAAAAGAATTCCGGTGAATTTGATTAAAATATATGGAGATTTCGGGACTGAGGCAAATAATGAAACAATTGGATATAGTGTCCATCATATCAATGAATTGGATGGACAGAAAAGGTTATTTTGGTGTAAAAGCAAGCAGTTCAATGTAACGCAGGTTTGGAATCCAAATTTCAATATGTTCAGTCGAGGTAATATCAAGGAAAAACAAAGAATATTGAATGATTACCAAAAAAGCGGCGAGATTGAGGGAAAGGATGTGATCGATTTATACTGTGGAATTGGATACTTTAGTTTGTTTTATTTAAAGAAAAAGTGTTCAAGAATATTTTGCTGGGATTTAAACCCGTGGTCAATTAAAAGCTTTGAAAAGAGTTTGCTTGCCAACAAGTATTCAAGCGATGAATACCAATTGATTAATGATATCCATTGCAAACTAGACAAAAGTAAGAGGATTTACTTGGTTAATGAAAATAATTTGTGTTCGTTTGAAACATTCAAAGACAATAATTTTGAATTGAATTTGGGACACATCAACCTAGGGTTATTGCCCACTTCCAGCCACTCCTGGAAACTAGCAATACAGCTTATCCAGTATTTCAATCACTTCAGCGACAGGGTTATTTTGCACATTCATGAAAACATCTCCACACAAGAAATTGGAACTTTTGGAAGCGTTCTTGAAGAAAAGCTTAGAGTAATATACAACGAAGTGATGGAGGCTTTCCAAGCAGACCAAAGTGGAAAGCGAGCTGTTGCGTACGACGTCAGATTTCTCGGACTATTCAAAGTCAAGACGTACGCTCCCGGCGTGTGGCACGTTGTGTGCGACGTTGGTCTTTTCCGCATAACGTAGGCTCTGCTGCCGGTGCTTCTCGTGCTTCTCGTGCTGCAGCACCGGCGAAAACCGGGTATTGGCGGTTGGACAGGTCACATGTACGGTGCCTGTGTACCGTTTGTACCACTCTTCTCTAGGGCTACAATATAGTCCTAGATTGCTCCGAAGCCAGTTCGTGCAGCCAGAAAAACGATACATCAGAAAATTGGCTGCAAGAACAGCAGAGGAAGCAAAGCAAATACAATTATAATATTTTATTTTGACCAATTTCGAAAGAAAGAGATCAAGTCTTCCAATACATTTTCTAGTTCTCTTCGTGTTTACATAAAAAGCCCTAAGTTACGGTCTTAGAGTGTAAACCCCTAAGGATTGGAATATAGGAAGCCCTACGGTTACGGCCTACGAAGGTCCGCGCAAAACAGCACACCTGATCTGCCATGTGACCTTGGTTTTTTGAATCTTTGCGGTGGAGCAAGTTGAATCTAAAATATAATTACACACCCACTGGACGAATATTTGGTTGATAAGAAGAGCTCCTCTGAGTCCAATTGTCTACTGATAACGTTGGGTTTTTATACCAGAATTTTCTTGTCCAGCAAACAACCTCACACCAGTTCTTGCTTTTGGTTTGTTGACACATCAAGACCAATAATTTCTAGATTCTTTGTTCTCACACCAACCACTCAATCAGCTTTTGTCCTTTTTTGGGAGTCGACTGTATAATTGGTTTGCTTTATCGTTTTGTCTTACATATTTCCTCTTATTCTCTATTTTCTTGAAAGTCTGATATAGTTATACCCATATTTCAGTGATAGCCCCTTTTCGAACCTCGCTAAAATGAGTAATCCTAACAACTCTGATTTGAACAACAATCCTTCTTCCTCAAATTTGCACTCCCACTCAAATTCCATGGTTGCAATGAACATGGCTGATTTGAATTTGAACCAAGGGAATGTCACCAACAGCTTTCAATTCCAGTATGAACCTGGCCTTCAAGCTCGTGCTCAACCTCATTCTCAACCTCATTCTCAACCTCATTCTCAATCTCAATCTCAATCTCAAATTGATCCGAATCAAATTCAAAATCAAAACCAGCTATTGCCTTCAAACCCAATTCTACCTTCAAATATCAATACCAAATCAACAAACAATAACGATAATTCATTATTGCCTATTCCCCAAAATGACTTGCTTGATCTATCTCGAACAAACTCCATCTCAAATTTTTCTGAGCTTCCTAACCATCTCCTAACACCAAACTTAAACACCATCAACAGTCATCACAACAATTTAAGTCAGTCCGGCTCTCCTTTGATTTCTCCAATTGCCTCCCCTTATATGAATTCTGGAGCATTTGATGGAGATAATACCAACAACTTCGGTTTTGAGATTGATCTCGACTTAGGTTCAAATCAGGATTTCAGCTTGGACTTGACTCAAAACAACATTACAAATGGAGTTTTGAATCTAGCCGCTGCCAACACTGCTACTGCCAATAATAATAATTACAACTTCTACAACAACAACACCCAGCAAGATAACTTGTTTAACCTTCAGAATATGGACAACAACAACAACAATAATAATAATAATCAAGATAACAATAAAAATGACAATATCAATGGGAACAAAATTGATCAAACTAATAACAACAATCAACTTGATTTTTTTGGTTCCATGTCCTTAAATGAGAATGGTAGTCTGTTGAATATTAATGAGTCCGAACTAAATAATTTGTCCCACTTGGCACAGATTAATGATATATCAAGTTTTGTTGATATAAAAGGTTTTGGGTCTCCTGCTAATTTCAATGACATGACTGACCCACAAAATTTACAGATGATGCGACAAAGTCTAGAAAATTTAAAAAATTTTCAAAATCTAAAGAATAATAGTGAGATGTTTCAAAATAACCCCAACTGGAAAGGGTTGGAAGATGTTAATAACTTTCAAGCTTTACATGCAATTCAAAACCTCGGTGCTTTGGCAAATGGTAATAATCTAGGTGGGTTTTCAAATGTCAACAATGCTTATGATTTACATAATCTACAGAATTTACAAAATCTACAAAACTTGCAAAATCTTTCCAATCTACAAAGCTTGCAGAGTTTGCCTAACTTTCAAAATCTACAAAACTTTCAAAATCTACCAAACCTTCAAAACCTACAAAACTTACAGAACTTACAGAACTTGCAAAGTTTGCAAAATTTACCCAACTTTCAGAATTTTCAAAACTTACAAAACTTACAACACATGCGAAACTTAAGCAATACTATTAATGATGATTCAATTATCAATAACAACTTGTTCAACAACCCTGATCTTGATAGTTTAGCAGATTTAAATTCTTCAATTGGTTTTATGCAACCCAATGATCCCAATAACAACTTAAACCACAATCGATCTAACACTAACCTTAGCATTGCAAACAATGTAGATGCGAATAACGTGTCTGTTGGTCACACCAACAGTACTGGTGGCAACGAAGAACTGAGCAATCAGTTGAATGGAAACTCACTTTTAAGCCAAAAATCCGAATTAATGAACCAAAATAACGCAATTGAAGCCAAAAATTTGACACAGGCTAGTCTCCAATGCTTATCAGAAGTTTCTATCCACAATATTCCCCAATTATTACCTTTAAATAATGGCAATATTCAGCTGCATAGAAAGTCACCCTCTTTATTTAGTGGAAGTTCCAATGGAGCAAGATCAAGATCAGGGTCTTTTGTGAATAATAGTGGTCTCAACAATGATTTTTCAGCATCAAACATTCCCGCTTTGAATATCACTACATCTAATTTGAGCAACCACAATTTGGACATTTTTAATTCCAGTTCTAACATTAATCATGATAGCCCATCCAGTAATTTATTAAGCCCTCTGATTAACGATAACGATCTATTGGCTTCTCCAGGCAACCGCCATTCGAGATCCCGTTCGAAAACCCGATCACGATCCAACTCTCATTGCTCGCAAAACGGGTCAATTACGAAGCCCACGATCAGACAACGATCGAAATCTCCAATTCAAAAACCACGGTCAAAATCACCCAGTGAAAAGGCTAAGGCTTTCTCTGAAGATCGCAAAAAACTATTGAACTTAGCGTCATCCAACCCAAATCACTCAAAACAACAGAAACACCCAGCGAACTATAAATGCGATTTATGTGACAAGTCTTTCACTCGACCATACAATTTAAAGTCACACAAAAGAACTCATACAAACGAAAAACCTTTTGCTTGTTCAATTTGTCAGAAGTCGTTTGCTAGGCAACATGACAAGAAAAGACACGAGGATCTACACTCCGGTGAAAAAAGATATCATTGCAAGGGAACTTTGAAGAATGGAAAAGGTTGGGGATGCGGAAAGAAGTTTGCAAGGGCAGATGCTCTCGGACGGCATTTCAAAACTGCTGCAGGGAAAAAATGTATTCGTCCTTTGGTCGAGGAAGCTGAGGCAGAAAAAATGATGGAAAAACTTCAAAAGGAAAGAGAACCAACAGATTTCACCGGAAAGAAAAAAGAAAATCAAAATGGGGAAGATAGCACAGAATTTTCGCATCATGAAAACTCAATTAGTAGTGAGGGCGGATTTAGTATAAAGCTTGATGAAGACGATAGTTATTTGGTTGTCGATCCAAGAATTATTGAGCAGCTTGTGGAACAGCAAACACGTAATTTTGAACCTGACAGAGGAACATTATCCCAATTTTCTCCATTGGATCTTGCAAATGATTCCGTTTCAGAATCTATTTCTGGACATTCCAGTAACAATGATGGTCAAGAACTTTCGAGGATTAATTCGAACAGTTCAACAATTATTCAGCACAACGCAACTGGCCATGAACCTATATTAAATCAAGATATTTTTGGGGTAAACGGATTGCACGACTTCAATGGTTTTAACAATTCATACGTTGATAATAACAATTACAACATTACCGATAACAGGAATTTTCTGCTTGATTCCAACTTTTCGGAAATAAACAGCCCGTTTAGTATTCCTTCTCCATCTAATATAGAACTTTTGGAGAGTGCATCATCTGGAAATCAAATGAATTTTTTTAGAAATAGCATGATTGGTGGTGACATTTTTGACCACCAAGAAATTTTGAATTCTATGTCAAACACCAACTTAAATTCCAATCAAATAGCCAACCCTCAATCAAATTCTAATCTCAATACAAACAGCAATTCCAATTCCAATTCCAATTCCAATTCCAATTCACAGTCAAATAATGAAAAAGGGCATTAACTGATAGTAAAAAATCAGCTATAAAAATTGATAAAATGGAATTTTTGAGTGATTTGGTTGGGATTTGTTTTTGGGAAAGAGATCATTTATCTAACTGTTTTTGTTTTTATTGAAATAAACATTGTTTTTTGTATTGTTTTACTCAAATGATCTGTGGTTTTAGCTATATGTTTTTTCTATTGATTTGAAAATCAGGAACATGGCGATTTTTTTTCTTTTGTTAATTGAACTGTGTTTTATTTTATATTGTCAATATAATTAATGAAGTTAATACATAGAATATCTGGTTTTTTTTCAAGAAATATAGATGATGAAGAACAATCATGTTAGGGTGCATGGTGCATGGAAGTTTTTACAAAACTTGTACATCTTTTGAGTTAGCAGCTGCTGCAATAGCAGGCCCATAAAGGTTACTGTCTTTAATGTATGTCAATGAAACACTTGCCACTCTATAATTTTGGTTAATAAATCTTTGTAAGTTGGACTTGTAATAATCAAAATATTTTAAAAAAGACCCAACAAAGCCGATAGATATCTGATTAGTATCTTTTGAAATGCAGTCAAAACCTGTGTCGTTAACAATGTCATTGATAAAAATCAAAAGGGCAACCAAGGCAGAACCACAAACAACAACTGCTCTATTTACAATAGCTTTGATGCATTCTCTTGCAACTTTTCTATCTCTGTCAGCTATTCGATATTGATTTTCAAAAGGATAAATCTTATTGAAATCACTAAAATCATTTTTGTGAAAGATTGAAACTACTAGATCTCCTGATAGATGGAATCTTTGATCAACAAGGTTTGGGGGAAGATTTCCATCAAAAAGATTTTTATTTTGTATTTCGTATATCAAACTTAACCTAACTAGTTCACAAACATATCTCCCAGATGTCATCAATTCCAAAGGTGTATATAAATTTCCAGTTTCGTTGTTTAAATGGGGCTTTTTGTTGCCCGAAAGCCAGTTATCAGTAATTAATCTGTCGAAGATCAGTGCATGAGAAGAAAGTTGAGTGCCACCAAAAAAACACAATTCGGAATTAATTATTGAGAACTTTTCATTCAAATCTCCAAGAATTATTTTGAATGGAGGTAGTTTCTCCGATGGGATTACAAAAGAACAGTTGATTCCAGTTCCTAGAACCAAACCAAGTTGGGTGTTTTGATTGAAATATTTTGCAGAGACAAGAACGCTTAATGAGTCGTTGCAAATGCAGATTATCTTGATTGATAAATTGAGTTTTTTGCAAGATAATTCAATTAGAGAACTGATGTTCTGATTTTCTGTATAATCAGTTGATCGATAGCCTTTACCAAGAGAGTTTATAGTTCCATTATCTGGCGAGGATTGGTTTAAAGGAAACGACCAGCTAACAGCAGTTTTGATATAATCGCCATTGAACAATCGAAGATAGCTGGCATTGTCTATGATCTTAAAAGCAGAAACAAAAGCATTGAGATTCAGAGCAATCATGTCAAAAAAGTGTTCATTCATGACCTTTTGGTCGTTGGCAACCTCCCAGGACTTTTGAAACAAAATTTTTGAGTCTTTGGCATTTAATTTGACCGTGGCAATTTTCAAGGTCGAACCTCCTAGATCGAGTACCAAAAAGATGCCTGAAACATCAGTTTTGCACTCCAAATTGAAGGACGATAGCATTGAGATTTGGGACTGTTTTAATGACTCTCCATACTCATGATAAAAAGCGTCGATTAACAGCCTAGGGGTATCGTGAGGGAGAGTTTGAAGCAGAAGCACATTGCTTTCTGTGTATTTTTGATCTGTAGGCGTTTTCATTGTGCTGGTGTGCAACAACAGTTTCAATTAAGTGAGCTAAACAGTCTGTGAACCTGTGAAGCACAAATAAACATTACTTGGGTTTGATCTGAGCTTTGGATTCGTGCCGCCCGATTTTGGGGTATTGGAAGTTTGTTGTAAGAAATGGAGCAGCGATATGGGATTATCACATCAGGTTTACAATTTCAGATTGCTTTGTTGTCTATGAAAGAATAGTCTGTTTATTAATGGTATATATAGATTTGTTTTAAAATGTATGCAAAAACAACGTAGCAGATAAACACAATATCATGACAATCAAACCCCAGACGAACAACAAAAACCCAGCATTTTTAAGAAACCAGTCACCAACAAACAATCTGTATGCAAACAAACCAGGCAAAATAAAAGAAATTATTGTTCCGCCAGTGGCCCCGACAATAGACAACACGAAAGCAAAAGACTTGACACCGAGAGCCAATATGTAGGACGAGATCAAAAGCGAGAGAGTGATTGTGGTATATGCCAAATTAGAAAAGGGAACCTTGAATTCAGTGGGAAGAGCATCGTCAGGTTGAGTGCTGGAGTGTGAGTCATTTTGAAGCAGGCTGGGGTTGTTGTTTGAGAGGAAAGCTGAGCTGTTTGAAACTGATACATTGAGAGTCTTCGATAGCAACGTTGTCAGTTCGTTGTTTTCCAACCTTTCTTCGGAAAAAAACTGGGTTTTGATGGAAAAGTAGATGTTGTTTACACTGATACGAACCGGATGGAAAACTAGAGGGAAAGAGAGAATAACCATGAGAAGCAAAAGAAACGTAGCAATCTGTTTGGATATCCCCTGGGGATACATCAGGAGAATATTGCCTTGAACATTCAAACCAAATGTGAGATAACCTGTTAAACCGACAAGTAGGAAGATAGCCCAGCTAATGAAGATGGAGGATTTAATGACAAAAGTCAAGTTTGCGACTGATTTGTCTGCTGCTTCGTTGACAATTGAATACATATTTGGATGACCAGAGAAGGCAAAGACCAAAATTGAAAAGGTTGATATGATGGAGGGTATACTCAATGGTTTGACAACATTAACAGGGCCTCTCATGTCGTTTGGAATACCATTGAATACAAAATTAAAAATAACGAATAGGAAAACATAGAAAATTGACACCAACCCAACCACAGAGCTATATTTCAAGGAATCCAAGTTTTTCAAAAAGCTCAAGGGGACAATAACAAGCGAGGAAGAAAGAATCAAGATGGTTCTTGAAATGGCATCAGCAAATAGGCCCTGAGCAGCATCTCCAACAATTATCAAGTAGGACACTCCCACCCCGAAACATAGAAGGGCAATTGCAAAGTCGAACAAAGTTCTCAACTTTGGAAAAGTGATGGAGGCAACACTGAAAAAACTGGCATTTCCAGCAGATACAAAGGACGAGGTTCTGACCTGTAAATACAACCCAAAGCCAGATGTGAGAGCAGCCAAAGAGATAATCACCAAGCCTAAACAGACTCCATCTGCTCGAAAGGCATAGGGTAGAGCAAGCCCTCCAGCACCAACGACGGTCTTGGTCAAGCTGATAATAGAGGATCGTGGAGATGCTGACATGGTTGGAAGGAGTGTTTTGGTATAGCAACAGAGTATCGAAACCAAGGCCCTTCAAACAGCAGAAGCAGAAGCAGCACCAGCAACACCAGCAACACCACTGTGCTCCACATTTCAGGCTTTCCATGTTCCAATTCCTCGTGGCCGCCCATTTCAAAGCGTTTTCTCGAGCTAGAAATTGGATCTTCTCCTCTTGAATAAAGGGCATATGAAAAAAGGGCATATGAAGAGCCAGCTTTGTCTCTACAGGCACAACATAAACAGTAACTCCTCCCATATATATAGCAGCGAGCATCCACCATCTGCAGAATGAGTTTGTATCTAGGCTTCAGCAGACTCACTTCTCTCATCAGAATGTCCAACAAGCCTGCCCTTCAGAGGTTGAAAATGACCTCAAGACATCTTTCTTCCTCGTCTTCTCTTCTCAACCCTGGCCCTTCTGGTGGTCCTGATACTCCTGATACTCCTGATGCGTTCAACTACTCGATAATTAAAGAAGGATCGAAGTTCACACAAGACTACAAAGTCTACTGCTATGACAAGTCAGCCGATAGAGTCTTATCGTACTTCCACGACGTCCCCATCAACTTCAATACAGCCCAAAAGACTGTAAACATGATATTGGAAATTCCTTTCCTTACCAATGCTAAATTCGAAATCAACAAAAGACTAAAATTCAATCCCATCACTCAGGATATTAAAAACGATAAAGTGAGATTCATCCATAATTTGTTTCCATTTCATGGATACGTTTCAAACTACGGCTCAATTCCACAAACATGGGAAGATCCAATTCATTTTGAAGAGATTGAGAAAGGCTTGCGTTTACAAGGCGATAACGATCCATTAGATATAGTTGAAATCAGTGTTGACAATACGTTGAACAGTCAAAAGGAAGTTGGTGATATTTACAAAGTAAAGGTCTTGGGTGCTTTGGCATTGATTGACGACGGTGAAATCGACTGGAAAATAATTTCAATCAACTGCAATGATCCATTATCAAAACATTTGAGCGACATTGGCGATATTAATAAGATCATGCCAAATTACTTGAACCATTTGAAAAATTGGTTTAAAAATTACAAAAAGCCAATGAACAAACCAGAAAATAAATTTGCATTCAACGGCGAATACTTGAACTCAGATAAAGCAATTGAAATTATTTCAAAATGCTATTCAAATTGGCAACAATTAATATCAGGCAAATACTCAAACGCAGAGCTAAATATAAGTCCAAAAACCATTGCCAAATTGCCAACTGTGAGTAACTCAACTTTGAAAGACACTGCCAGTTTTGAGTCGATTGCAAGTAAAAAACAAACTGTGAAAGAAGCAGAGCTCCCAGAAACAGCTGTTCCTTCTGAGGTAAATAAATATTACTTTGTGGATTAAGACAGTAACATGCACTGGCCAGATCCAGGGCAGAATCATATCCGAACGACCAAACTGTCTTTTGATATACATCTGCTATTGTGTTTTCATGTAAATAGATTGCGTTTTACTGGTTTCTTTCTTGTGTACAGTTGCCACCGAAAGGAAAGTGTGCCGTGTGTTCGATTCACACTCGGGGAGCCTCTTTTCTGCGCTTGTCACGTGGACGTTGTTTTTGCGTCTGGTCCACAGCAGTGGTTTCTGGTCACGTGCATGTCCTTCTTGTTATTTTACGTCGACGACTTTACGCGTCGCACCACGCCAAACAACCAGTATATCCATCACTTGCCAATATATCTATCACTTAATCGCTTTCCATCTCATCAATTCCTACTTTTTACTAAGCGCAGACACAAAACAAACATTTAAAAATGACTCTAGACACCGGTATTCTCAAAGAACTATTCTCTGTAGAGGAAATATGGACTTCAAAACCCCCATTTATTGTTCAGATTACAAACATTCGACCAATCCCCAACGAAGCTGGAAAGAGATATAGATTGATCATTTCCGATGGTATTTACACCTCCCATGCTGTCATTCGCCCTGAAGGTGTTCCAATTTGTGATAAAACAGGCATCCAAAAGTCCTCCATTTTGAAAATCATGAATTATGAACTCGATATAATGGGCATCAATAAGAAACATGTAGTGGTAATTGGTGAGTGCTCCATCTTACAAGCTATTGCTGGAAAGGTTGGCGGCTCTCTAGCTACTATCGATGAATACTTTACAGAACATCCAAAAGAAGATCGATTTATTCCTTTAAATGCCTCTGGTGTCTCAAACATCACCAAGAACAACACCTTTTCACCTTCTCCCAAGGTTTCCATTTCATCTAAATATAACCAGCAATCTAAACAACAATCCAACCAATCTAAACAGCCAAATTTCAATCCAACTACAAATAGCAAGCTTTCCAACACTTTTGAAGGCAACTATAACTCTAATCGCTTAACCCATTCAAATCATCCAAATATTTACCCAATTGACCAGTTATCTCCATACCAAAACACTTGGACGATAAAAGCAAGAGTCTCTTTCAAGTCCCCAATTAGGACTTGGTCAAATGCTAAAGGTGAAGGAAAATTGTTCAATTGCAATTTTTTGGATGAATCAAATGAAATCAGAGCAACTGCCTTTAATGACCAAGTCGATAAGTTTTATGAATTTTTGCAAGAAGGCAAAGCCTACTTTATCTCCAAAGCAAGAATTAATCCAGCTAGATCCCAATTCTCAAACTTATCTCATCCATATGAACTATCTCTAGACAGAGACACTGAGATCGAGATTTGTAATGAAAATGATGCCGATACGGTTCCAAAACTAAATTTCAAATTTGTTCAATTGTCAAAAATTCAAACCTTGGATCCCAAAGCTATAATAGACTGCATTGGTATATTGAAAGAAGTCTTGCCCTCGGCTCAAATTGTCTCAAAGAACACCGGAAAATCCTTTGATAAAAGGGACGTTGTTCTTGTAGACGACACAAATGTTGCGATCAATTTGAGCTTATGGAACAAAACTGCTGTGGATTTCAATTTCCCCATAGGTTCGGTTATTGGAATCAAGGGCGCCAGAATCAATGATTTTGGTGGTCGTGGTTTATCCCTAACTCAAAGTGGCTCTATCATTTCAAATCCTGATGTTCCTGACGCTTTTAGACTAAAGGGATGGTACGACAATTTAGGCCATAATCAAAACTTCCAATCGCTAAAAAGCGATAGACCTGGATCTGGTATTATAAATTTGATTGATAGAAAAACAATTTCTCAGGTTGAATCCGAGAATTTGGGATCTAATGAAAAACCTGATTACTTCAGCATAAAGGCTTTCATAAACTATATCAAGCCTGATAACTTCTTTTACACTTCCTGTAAATCTGAAAATTGTAACAGAAAAGTTATGGAGACCAGTGATAAAACTTGGAGATGCGAGAAATGTGATATGAATTTCAATGAGCCAAACTATAGATATATCTTAACATGCTCGATTATTGACAGCACTGGCCAAATTTGGATAACTTTGTTTGAGGAAAGTGCCAAAAAAATAATTGGGATGGATGCAAAGGAGTTACTAGATTTGAAAGAAGAAGACGATGCCGGTTTCAAGAATTTATTAGAAACAATTCAAACACATGAGTACAATTTTAGATTGTCAGCAAGGCTAGATAATTATAATGGACAATCTAGAGTTCGATATCAAGCTCAATCTGCAGATATGTTGGATTACAATGTTGAATGTGACAATCTTGTCAAATTGCTTGAAAAACTTTCCTCCAAATATTAAAGTTTTCACTATATACCAAAAAAATAGTTGTTTTTTTCCAAATATTAATTGTTCTATCATTTTTATTTTTACTTTCATTTTTACTTTCATTTTGATTTTGATTTTGATTTTGATTTTTTTTTAAATTTCTACTTCAACTATATAATGGAAAAATATATGGGGAAATAAAGTCATAATATGAAAAATAATTCATTACAAAGAAAAATAAATATTAACAAAAAAAAAATTTAAAGAATATAAAAATATACAAAATTGTAAAAAAATTGTTTAAAAACAATCAACAAAAATGTCGCAACTAGTAGTCTATACTTAATAGTCATATAAATTATTTGATGACAACCAAAATTCTTTCAAAACTGTAATCACCTTTTTACTTCCTTTGCACACAAGTAGCTTTTGAATTAGTAAATTAACTGTTTGCGTATTATATATTATTTTAAGATCGTTATTTGCTTGGTTGATCTCGTTGCTATTATGAAATTGAGCTTCTTGGTTGATAGCTTCAAAAGAAGAGGTAATCCAGGTTTTGAAATATAATTGAAACTTGCCAAATAATGCCCTGATGATTTCTCCGTAAACTGGAATATTTGAACGATCTGATTTGATCATATTTTGTAATGTAACCAACATAAGCTGATTCCCCACCCTGTTTTCAATAAACAACTTTTTAACATAGTCATGACACTCTCTATCGCCGTTTTTCAATTGAATTAACAAAATCCAAAATTTCGAGGTAAATTTCAATGTCTGTTTTTCATTTCTCATCAAGTTGTTCAAATTGAAATTCAAGAGCAAGTTAAAGTTACTTGTATTATCTGGATTGATTAGTAAACTTGGTTTTTTCTCAATGATTACAAGTATCATTTGTAAGCTTGATTCCACAAAATCTATGTCAGACTTGATGAGAGTGTCAATATAATTGAAAAAAATTTTATTCAAGGTTAAGTTTACCTGGTCCAGTGATAACCTTTTATAATTTGTATTCAAAACACTTCTTAATAAATCAAACAAATATATTAATGAGATAGAAAGTCTGCGATCCTTTGTAATAAACTGTACAATATTATCAAACTGGGCAACAACAAACTCCAATAAAATATTGTCATCAAACACAAAGGGCCCAGGGAGTTTTTCCGGCAATCCAGCTCTAAAAATTGAACAACAATTATCTATCACATCATTAAAGCTATTAGTTTTATCAGTATTATTTGGATTGTTGTAGTTAAGAAAAATCATCTGGTGTTTTGGGTTTACTGAATAATTGGAAATAATATCTAAAATTTTTGACTTAATAACCAAGGAATCGTCTGACCAATATTCTGTATACTTTAGTTCTTCTTGGGCACTGAAAAATGAGTCTTCAATCTCATCAGGAAATTGCATCCCTTTACCAATTTCTAGAACACATTTTAACAAAGAAACAAGGTAATTCATAATTTGTTCATCAAGAATCAAGGTACCATTTTCAACTGAATCAAGAATATTAGTGGATTTTAGATGAATTGAGTCGATTAAATTTAATAGATGGTTGTATTGCAATTGTGGATCATTAATGCTTTGAATAATAGAGCTAATTGAATTTATAATTTTTTCCCTGATAAAATTATGAATATCCAAGTTGTTTATAACGATGAATAGGATCTTATCAAATTTGGGCAAAAATTTAGTCAATGAGTATCTGCATTCATCACAAATTCTTGAAATTGATTTTGAAACACTAAATTGCAAAGAACTCGACCAATTTAAAACTAGATCCGATTTGAATAGGTGGTTTGAATTCGAGTTTGAGTCAGACAAAGATATTGTATTTACATTTAAGGATAAACATCTGAACAAAAAATATAAAATAGACTCAAGATAATCTAAACCAATGTTGTGTTTATAAAAAATTTCTATGGAGCTCAAAAAGCGAACAGTGGTTGAGATTAAATAATAATTATTTGAGCCCAAAACCAAATCTAGGAAATTTGTATTAAAAATTGAGGAAATTAGATTTAAAAGTTCCAAATTAAAGTTATCTTCTGAGAATGAGGTATTAATTGATATTAGCAAGTATAATGAAGCTTCAAGGTGCATGATATTTTGAATTGACGAAGTCTTTGTATCGCCAATATTGGTTAATATATTGTCAATTAAATTTTTGTAAAGAGGAGCACCAATTAGGGGATAAATTGTTTCAAAAAAATCTGCGACATCATTTCTATAGGAATCAAATTCGTCTTTGTTGTAGTTGATAATTTTTAGTAAAAGATTGCTGTCATTTAGAGGCAATAGAATTTTGTTCCAATAAATTTGAGATATATTTGATAAGAGTAAGATTAAATTTTTTTTTATTTTAATTAAATCATCAGCATTGTTGTTTAATAAAGTCAATAGAAGATCTGAGTTATCAATTAGAACTTCAGATAAATTCGACCAAAATTCTATGAAGTCTCTTGAGATCAATTCATTTATTATTGGGACGCCATTTAAATCGGTCAAGTTGATTAGAAATTGAAAAATGTAGTCATTTGAGTCTTGAAGTAATAAAGAAGCAAATTTTATTATGTCGATTTCCAAATAGCTGATGATTAAATTTGCGAACGAGGATACTAGTAGTAAGTGATCTTCATCATTATCATTGTCAAATTTGGAATCAAGATCATTATCATCGGTAAAGTTATTGTTGTTATCGTTGTTATTGTTGCTGTTTATATTAGTAGTGATAGAGTTGGCGGTGACATTATGATTTAGAGAATTTCTCAAAAGATAATTAATGTATATTGAGCCCCATTGATTTTGATGGAATAAAAGCAGAAAAATGTGAGTATTAAAAAAAGATTTATTTGATACTATGAAATTGTTGACTTCAAATAGATTTGTGTAAAGTTGGATAATCAATTGAATTGTTTCCAAGTTTTTATTGATTAAGGGAAAAGTGTTAAAATTAGATAGAAAAGATAATAGAAGAATTAGCAAGTCAATGATATGATTTTGTTTGTTGATAGGATTAGTGTCAGCGTTGATAGTTGTATTGTGCTCTTTGTATAATTGAAGAGAAGATGATTTGAGTAAAGAAATGTAGTTTAGCCAAGATTGGAAAGTTGTTACGGATTCTGTAATTATTTTATTGATAATTTGGTAATTATCGATGTTATTATTGTTGTTAATGTTGTTGTTGAAAATGAAAGATAGAAGATAAATATTTGATTGAAAAAAGTTGTTATAGATGTGAGAGTTGAAGTCGTAAGAATAAATGGAGACATTGAATTTGGATATATCTTCGATTAAGATGTTTGAAAAGTTTAATAGATGGTATAGATAATTGTAGTTGTAGCTGCCGTTTGTGTCTGTGTTTATTTTATTTAGGAAATTTAGGATTAGGTTGTTATCGTTGATGTTTAGGTTGATTTTGTTCGAAGATAATAACAAGAGTAGAGATAGAATGGGGTTTTTCCAGAATAAAGAATTGCTATTTTTGATGTTGATATTGGTTGAATTTATGTAGATTAGGGATAGATTTGAGTAAATTTTTTTGATTATAAAGTTGTTGTTTGTATTTTTGAATAGGTTGTTATTGATCAATCTAATGAGATGGTTTAGTAGTTGAGAAGTGATTTGGTTTAGTAGGTTGTAATCTATTGAGTTATTATCGATATCCTCATCTGCGCTGTCATTCTGATTGATATTATTGTTATCATTGTTGTCTTCGTCGTCAGTTTCTGGGATGTTTATGATGATTTTGTTATTTTTGGCAATATCAAATTGATTTGAAAAGAGATGATTTAAATAAACGGTGAAGGTTAAAGCGCCAAAGAAGTTTGAGTTCAAGTCATTGGGAATATCCAATAGGTAGTTTGCAATGGTAAGAGAAAAAACTGATTTCTGAAAGAGTTGCAATTTCTTCTGACAATTGATTAGATCAAAGTTAGACAAGGAGTTGGGAGTGTATAGTTTATTAATGAGATTGGAAATGTGAGGTAGAAAAGGGTGGATGGAGTTCAAAGAGTTAATCTGATCGAGAGTGAACAATCGATCAAAGTCATCAACAGCTGATGTATCCATGGTTGATGAATAAGAAACTAATCAGGGTAAAATGATGGTAGACGTTGTAAAGCTTGTAGTGTTTTGTATTTGCAGACAATACTCGGTGGTTGAGCTCAACTCAGTGAATCTTTAAAAAATTCGCAAATAGATGATTATATCTGCAACCCAAAGGAGTAAAAACAAAAACAAAAAAGTTGCAAAAAAAGCACTCCTCATCAGGGGCTCGAACCCTGGACATTTCGGTTTCTTGCGAAACTGGAAGAATCCCTAAAAGCCGAACGCTCTACCGACTGAGCTAATGGGGATGAGTGCTTGGCCACTCCTATAGTAGTCAGATCTAGTGCTTGTGCATAACACTTGCAGAAATTGCGCAGAATGGTTTTCAAGCCCCGTATGGCTGGTTTGTGATTTCTACAAAAAGAAAATGAATCCTTCACCAGAATTTTCCTCTTTTAGTTATCCTCATCCTAATAGTAAGGATAACCCTTTTATCGTATTAACA
>JAKTTS010000062.1:0-44734 GCA_030560485.1 Ascoidea tarda (nom. inval.)
TTTTTCTTTGAAGGTAATACCATTCATGGCAGCGTCTTTTAAGGTGTCTAAATAAGTTGCAGTTAATGAACGGTCGTAGAGCCATTCACCAGTAGGAGTCTTCTTTTGAATATGTAAGAATGGAATAGTTTCTGGTGGAATTAAACTAGAAACTGGTTGATTAATTTCGGTTTTGTCAGGTAATGAGGCAATTTCCGAAGTTTCATCATCTGAGGCATCATCATCACTATGAGCTGAAGCTAAAATAGCGGCAGCTGAGCGTTTAGTTTCAATTTCTTCTGAATGGTCGTCAATGAAGGTGAGTAATTGAGAGTATAAGTCACTAACTTCTAGTTTTGTTTCTTTAGTTAATGAGGCTTGCTTGATAAGAGCTTTGTAAACTTTAACTAGATCTTCTTTAAGAGTTGGTTCTTTAATCTTTGTTAATTCACCACCTCGAGCAATGGTAGTAACATATTGAGATAAAGATCTAATGTTATTTCTTGGAACTTCAGTGTATTTGATATCACCCTTTTCAGTAATTGTTGTTTTAGGACCAGTTGGATAATCAACGTCTTTGAAAGCAGGATCCTTTTCAAGGACTTGTTTACAGTTTTCAATTAATTGGGTACCTAATTTGTAGGCCAAAGAATATTTGAATTCGTCATTATCTTCATCCTTTGAGAGAACACCGGCTTTTCTGATGTGGTATTGCATGAATGTGATTAATTCTTCTGAGGCTTTATTCATAACAGCAATACATTTTGATACGATTTCTCTGTCAACGTTTGACAATCTGCCAAAGATGATATCGTAGTACATTTGTAGGACATCTTGTCTTGCCCAATTCCAAAAGGAGTCGTAAACTCTGGATTTTTTTGAGCTGAAGATTGGTTTAATACCAGAAACAAAGGCGTCGCCCAATTCCGTGTTAAATAGGTCGATTTCTGATTGTAGGGATTTATTAAGATTTTGTTCCTCAATGACTTTTTTGTCACCTTCTCTAAGGTCAATTTTGAGGTATCTGGCAAGGATTTCCAAGTGTTGTCTTGCCATTGTCTTTTGATCTTTAGTGATTTCATCAAGAGCAGATGGGTCAAACATTGGCATACCACCACCAGCACCACCAGCGGCGCCGCCTTGAGATAAGTTAACACCAGCTATAGAAGCGTATTTTTGAGCGACAGAGTCTAGGAAGGAATTCGCTTCATCTTCAGAGGCCAAACGTTTTTCAGGTTGCATAGTCAAAGCGACTAATAAAGAGGCGTTTTGACGACCTTCCCCAAGACCCCATTTTTTTTGTAAGTAAGATTTAGCAGAGGTGGTTGTAAAGCCACCAGGCATCTTTGATGAAATGAATTTTGAGATTAAAGCTGTGGATGTTTTACCCAATTCCCCGTTGTAAGATTCTTGGAATGAATCAGCCAATTCTTGTAGAGGGGTGTCTTCAGGTTTTTCGGGAGTTGAGCCAAATTCATTGCCCAAGTCACCAAGAATTTCATTTTGAATGGTTGATTTACCGTTGACCAATTCCTTTATGGTTTTTGACATTGGAATTTCTTCGATTGATTTCTTTAATTTAGTTGAAACAATGACTTGAAGAGTTAATGAGGCTTTGATTTTTTCATCTGAGATGGCAGCAGGAGCAGCAGAAGCACCAGGACCGGACATTGAAGCAAAGGCCATCATTGAAGCGCCAGCGGCAGGAGCAGCAGTAAAACCGAGGGTGACACCCAGAGCAGAAGAGTAATCTTGAGCAGCCTTGTCGAAGAAAGCATGGGCTTGGTCTTCAGAAGCCAATCTTTTGTCAGGTTCACTTAATACGGAGATTAATAAAATACCATTTTGAATATTTGACTGAGCACCGAATTTTTTTTGCAAGTAAGATTTGGCAGCAGAATTTGTAAAGCCACCAGGCATCTTTGAAGCTAATAATTTTGAGATTAAAGCAGTGGAAGTTTTTCCCAAGTCACCATTAAAAGAAGATTGAAAAGTGTCGGCCAATTCTTGTAGAGGAGTATCTTCAGGTTTTTCGGGAGTTGAGCCAAATTCTTTACCCAAGTCACCAAGAATTTCATTTTGAATGGTTGATTTACCGTTGACTAAATCCTTTATAGTCTTTGACATTGGGATGTCAGCTAGAGATTTCTTCAATTTATGAGCAACAATGACTTGTAAAATAAAGGCGGCTTTCAATGGTTGATCAGCTACCGGAGCAGCAGCAACAGGAGCAGGAGCGGCAACAGGGGCAGGAGCAGCAACAGGAGCAGGAGCCTTTGGAGCAGCAGGCTTAGGCTTGGGAGCAGAATCAGATTTAATTGCTTTTTTCTTTGAGGCAGCAGCGGCGGCAGCCTTTGGAGCACTTGGGGCTTCAGTGTAGTAGATGGCAGCTTGATCATTTGCGTAACTTAACAATTCTCTATTGATGTTTAAGGCTTGATCAAAGGGTTCATAATTTTTGAGGGTTCTCTTTGCCATGCCAACCAAAGTTGGAGATGGACCGATTTCGATAAATTTGGAGATCTTCTTCTCTTCAAAGATGACCTTCTGAGTCTCGATCCATCTGACAGGAGATGCAAATTGATAAGCTAAAAGCTCAATCAAAAGGGTATGGGCGAGTTCTTGTTCGACTTCTGGACGCATTGCTGAAGATGAGTGAATGGAAGTTGCAAAGCAGTTGGTGAGGAAGAAGAGGATAAGAGAATAAGATGAGATGAATATAGACAGGTTATATAAGATAACAGAGCGTGTGAAAAATGCTGCTGGGTCGCAGGGACCAATCAGCACGCGGAATGCGGCCAACAATTCCCAGCGCTCCAACAAAAAGACAGCGCCAGCAGCACGGGTCCCTAGGCGCCAGCAGCAGTACGAGCGCAGTACGCCTCCCATCCAGCACGACGGTACCTCTCGCCCTCGACAGCCGGATTTCTGTTGTTACCAAACAAGCCCCGGCCCACAATAATGATGTCGGAGCCCCCGGACACAACGTCGTTAACCAGACGGTACTGCTGTCCGAGGGCGTCTCCCTTGTCGTCCAACCCCACGCCGGGGGTCATAAGCACCCAGTCAAAGCCCTCGTTGGAGTCGTCGATGTAGTTCTGGGCGATGAAACCGATTACAAACTCCCTGTCGGATTTCGCAATGGCAATGGTCTGCTGGGTGTACTCGCCCTTCGCCAACGAGCCCTTCGACGACAACTCTGCAAGCATCAAAAGGCCTCTGGGCTCGGTCGTTGTTTCTTTTGCAGCTTCTTTCAACCCTCTGACGATTCCCTGGCCAGTGACTCCATGGGCGTTGGTGATGTCTGCCCACGACGAGATCTTGTAGATGCCATCTTTGTACTGGTGCTTCACTGTGTTGCCGATGTCTGCAAACTTCCGGTCTTCAAAGATCAAAAAATTGTGTTTCTTCTTCAACTCCAATAGCGGTACAATAGTTTTCTCGTACGAGAAGTCGTTGATGATGTCAATGTGAGTCTTAACCAAACAGATATACGGTCCCAACTGCTCGATCAATGCGAGAAACTCCTTTGTAGTCGAGACGTCGATGGAGGCACATAGGTTGGAGTGCTTGTTTTCGATGATCCTAAAGAGCTTTCTGACCAACGGAGAAGAGTGCACCTCTGCCCTTTCTGAGTACGATAAAAACGCCATTCTTCTCTAGCACCAGTATCAACTAATCAAAAATTGAAGAAGTCAAAGAACCACAGAAACAAGAACCACCAGCACCAAGAATCAGCAGAATAAAAACCAACAGCACTAAGAACTAGCATCATCAATTGTACCTCATCCTCTTTTTTCTTCTCTGTTTTTCCGTCCCGGATTTCCGCATCCGCCGCAACGGAAACGAAAGGCAAATTTCTTCAACTCTTCCAAAGCAATTTCCTTCATCTTCACCAACTCCACCAATTCCACCACAATCATCACAGTCGCCTTCCCAATTTCCCTTTTCTCTCCACCTCTTCCCCTTAGCACACTTAAAATGGATCAGTTGACTTCTCGTGAACAACAACAGTTCAACTCTTTGGTTGAACAGAAGCAAATGAAGGATTTCATGCGTGTATGTATCCTGATCACCATCCTCCAATGATCCACACAACTCAACCTCCCAAACCCAACGATATACTAACAATCCCAACCCATCACCCTACAGCTCTACTCAAACTTGGTGGAAAAATGTTTCACTGACTGTGTCACTGATTTTACTTCCAAAAACCTATCCGGCAAAGAAGAGAGTTGTGTCTTGAAATGCACTGAAAAATTCCTAAAGCACAGCGAAAGAGTTGGTTTAAGATTCCAGGAAGAGAACCAGAAATTGATGCAAAACATGAGACGCTAACCAACACTTGTATCGTTATATCTCTTCTCTTTTTTTTCTCATCCTACGCTAAATATCTTTTCAAGTAAATACACTATCTAAATAAACATAACCTATTATCTTGTATATATATACACTGCGAATAATTGCCATTTTCATCACCAAACGAAATACGACCCTTCGCTCTTCCTCGAATTTTTCACTTAAACGAATTCCAACTCTTCTCAACTCTCTTTTGATTTGTGTATAAATTCCTTTTTTCTTTCTTCTTTCTTCTTTCTTCTTTCTTCTTTCTTATACTTTCCCAAATATTATATAAAGACCCTCTCTCTCTTTCTCTTTAAATTATACTTCGTCTCACTCACTCACTCACTCACTCACTCATTTCCTCATCATGACTATCTCCCACACTGTCGATGGCTCTAAATCTTACAACGATTTGGTCAAATCTTTATCTCCCAACAACATCTTATCTCTCTTTAAAGACGATATAATCCCACTATCCAATGACCTATCTTTATCCCCTTCCTCTCCTCCCACTTCTTCCTCTTCTTCCTTTTCCTCTCCTTCCAAACTAGACTCGCTCCTCTTCCAGGGCCATGACCAAGAACAAATCAAACTAATGAACGAAAACTGCATTGTCGCTGACTACAATGACACTCCCATAGGTGGTGCAACAAAAAAAGTCTGCCACATCAAATCAAACATCGATCGTGGTCTCCTTCATAGAGCCTTCTCAGTCTTCCTCTTCAACAGCTCAGACAACCAATTCAAACTACTCCTACAACAAAGAGCTGACGAAAAAATCACCTTTGCCAATATGTGGACAAATACCTGTTGCTCTCATCCTCTACTAACCCCATCCGAATTTGGTTCCACCCTAGAAAAATCAATTCTTGGTGCCAAAAATGCTGCTCAAAGAAAACTATTTCACGAACTAGGCATCGATCCCAATTTCGTTCCAATTGAAAAATTCAAGTTTTTAACCAGAATCCACTACATGGCTCCAAATCCAAATGACACCAACTGGGCTGAACACGAAATCGACTACATACTCTTCATCAAATCAAATAACCCACCTTTAAACCCAAACTGGAACGAAATCAAAGACTACAGATACGTCTCCATTACAGAATTGAGACAAATGTTCCAAGACGAAAACATCATCTTCACTCCTTGGTTCAAATTAATCTGCGAAGCATATTTGTTCAAATGGTGGGAAAAATTAATCAATAATCAAAACTTGCCTGTTAATCATGAATTGGAACATATGATTTGATTTTCCTATGTCCTTTTTTCTTTTCTCTTTATTTTTGGGTTGTTTTTTTTTTGTTTTATTAAACTTAATTATAATTACTATGTTTACTTTCAATAGTTTAAATTTTTATTCTCATTTTTCTTCCAACTTACTTGTGTTTGTGTTTACTTTCTTTGAATGCTCTTTGTATTTGTTTAAACAAATCTTATAGATCTCTTTACCAAGATTTCTATTTCTTTCCGAGTTTTTTCTTTGTCTATTTTATCCACTTTACCTGCCCATCACCACCGCCTGCCTATTACTCTAATATCACTTAACAATATTCCTATCTATTTATTAATATATATTATATCTACTTTAATCACATACACAAATATATAAAATAAGATATTCATCAAAAAAGAATGGCTTGACTGATCAATTTAATCAAAAGAAAGAGAGAGAGAAAAGACATAAAACAAAGTTGCATAAATAAAAGACAAATATAAAAGACAAATATAAAATATAAAATATAAAATATAAAACAAAAAAACAAAAAAACCATTCCATTATCAATTTTGAACTGAACTAATTAAAACTAAATTATAACTAAAAACTTAACTCTTTTGTTTAACTTCATCTTCATTCATTATCTTTAAATTACTCATAAGATTGCTATTCATATCCATTATCAAACTTATATCATTAACGGTATTTTCCGTTTTACTATCATTAATTGTACTGTCAATGGTAGAATCACCATCAAGTGTTTGATCTTGATCTCCTATTAATAAGCTAGAATTCCCATTCCCATTGCTATTAATATTTCCATTTGAAATATTTCGTAGATGCAATAAAACAGGATTCGAAATATCTCGCATCTTGCTTCCATTTCCTTTGATATTAAATTTATCATAATTGTTCAACCCTTCTTTTTCTAAAAATCGAAATCGTTCTTCAAAAAATTCAGGGTTTTTAACATTTCTTTTCCATCCATGTTTACCATTAATTATACTTTCCAACTTTTGCACACTTTTTTTAATCTGATTTGTATTTTTCTTCAAATTTTTGTATACTTTCCCATTAGTGTATTCGTCCCATGATCCTTCAAAAAATAATGTATATGTTATTGGTGACACTCTAATTTTCAATTGGAAATCTGCAAAATTTTCTTCATTCTTCTCATTATCGGAATTTTCACCACTAATCAAACTTTTGGAAAAAAATGGCAACTTAATCTTAATCGTGGAAATACCTTCTGTGGGAACTAATTTCACATATGATTTTATATACTCTTCAAATTTCGTTTTATCGCCTTCTTTAATAAATTCCAATAGTACATCATCAGAAGAAATATACTCAACTTTAAACTCATTTGAACCATAATGAATCTTAAATAAATCTTCTTCATTTCCAATAATAGCTCTGATATCTTTTTCATAATTTGTAAATTTTTCCAAATTAATATCTTTATAATCGTTTTTTGAAATTTCTCTATACGTTAATAAGATATCTGATGACTTTTGATTTATTATTATTTTAAACATGTAACCAAAAAATTTCTCCAATAACATATCAATTGTATAAAATTTAAAAAACTCTTTCCCCTCATATTTTTCCATTAAAGTCTCTTCAAATTCAAACTTATTGATTTTTTCATTGATCAAATTCTCAATTATTTCAATTATTTCAATTTGGTCACTTTCCGAAAAATTTTCAGCTAAAGTTTGAAATCTTTCAAAAATGATTAAAAAGATTCTCAATAAAATATAGATATCCTGATTACAAAACATTTTATTTTTGATACTGTCGATTAATTGCAATCCAGTTGGTTCTTCTAAAGCAACTTTGGTTCTTTCAACTAATTTTATCCAAATTTCTTCTGATTCATCAGAGACTTTGACACTATTGTTGGATACATCAGAATTACTGGATATTTTTGAAATTGTTTTAAATTCACCTTGTTTACTTGTACGTTTGGCACCACTATGATTTGATAATATTGATTCCAAAAAATTATCTTTATCAATATCTTTAAACAAACGTTTTTTGGAGTTTGAAATCATTCCTATATTTGAATTTACAAGACTTTCAGCTGCACGAAAATCACTGCTATCAATTTTTGTTCCATACCGTTGTTCATTGCTCACTTCAATCATCTCATACAATTTATTATATAAATCATTTGGTATATGAAATATCAATTTTAAAAGCTCCACAAAAAAAACTTTAAAGTTTTCATGATCATCTAATGAGTATCTGTTTTTTTTCTTGATATTAATTAGAGTTTGAGTGCGGATTGTTCTATTATTTCTACTATGAAAATCTTCTTCATTCAACAATAGCAAATCCTTTTTCAAGTAGCAAATTATGATTTTAAAAAATGTAAATAAAGGCTTGCTGTTATCTTTTAAAAGATCAATATTATTACTGATAAAATGATAATTATTATCTCGGATTCCATCATTTAAACCAACTATAGAACTAATTAGTGGATTGATGGCATTTTCTGATATCTTTAATATTTTATTATCTGATAATTCTTTAAGCAAGGATTTTGTCTTGAAAAATTTCTGATCCTTTGCTTTAAAATTTTCTCCTATAACATCAAAACTTTTTTTAAAATAAATGTTTTCTTGTTCATACCAGACTTTGTTCCAATCCCTATATAATCTCTTCCATTCTTCTTCTTTTTGTTTTAATTTTCTTAATACAATCGGAATAGCAACTTGTGGTTTTTCGTATAATCTTTTTATGATCCAGTCACTAACATCTTTATCTCTATAAATCTTTTGAATAATTTTTTTATTAATTTGGGATGCAAAAATTGGATCATTTGCCAAGTTAAACTCAGCTTTATTGTCGGGAGATGATGCAGCAATTTTATGGCCAATATTTTCAAGGGTTTGATAGGTTTTGAGACTTGTCTCCATATAGTAGTCATAAGAATGACGTTCTTCTTCAATTTCCTGTAAATGGTCTTGATATCGATTAGAATAAGTTGTTTTTCTTGAATTGATTATAGGGACTTTTTTTGTTGAAGATTTATTAGTGTCATTTGAATGATAGTAATTAGGCAATAATACGTATTCATCATTCAAGACCTCTTGACACATTTTATCAAGCCTTGATCTATTTTTCAAGGTTATATCTTTAGGGAGTTTAACATAACTTGGAGTAGATTTTTCATACAAGGTTAATTTAAATTTTTCAGGATTCAAAGGAGAATTTTCAATGATTATCTTGTTTTTATCTTGAGTTTTAGTTTTGAAAGGTTTATTTTTAGTCTTTTCGGCATTTTCGATTTTTGATGATGAATCATCACCGCCACTCATAAAATTTTTAAACCAGAAAAATAAATCAGGTTGTGAACCAATATAGTTATGAGATCTTTCCATTAAGGTGTCAAAATCTATTAAGGAACTGTTATAGTAAGATATTAGTTTCATGAAATTGTTATATGATAATATATTGTTGATTGCATTTTTGATTTTATTGAAGTGGAAGATTTCGTCAGTCAAGTTTTGATTATTGACTGAATATTTATTTTGTTGTAATTTGTTTGGATCCAGATAAGAGCTTTGATAAGATTCATATGCTATATCCAGAGGACGTTTATATGATAAAGGTAAAGATTGTAATTGTTGGTTATTTTGTGAAAATTTGTTTTGAAGTTGTTTTTGTGCTTGAGATTGAGATTGCAATTGAGATTGAGGTTGAGATTGAGATTGGGATTGAACATAGTAATAATTTTGAGAGGCAGATAAATTTCTCTCATTTGAAATTGGAGGCTCATCATTTGGATTATTTAAAAAAGCAGCAGAGTGATTTTCTCTTTTTTTAGCTGAAGGAGGAGGAAAATTTCCGACAGGTGGTAATTCTAGATTATTTGGAGGTGTTGTTGTTCGAGTGATGTTAGAATCGTTGTTATTAAGTTCACTGTCGTTGATGGAGGGAGGAACTAATGAGTTGTAATCGGAGTCGGAGTAAGTGTATTGAGTCTGTTGAGAGTGAAGCTGATCGTAGTAATTTTGTGGTTGATTAGAGGAAAGGTTGATATTATTGTTATTTATAAGATTATTAATGTTATTGACGTTATTATTAATGTTGTTGTTGTTGTTATTATTGTTATTGTTATTTAGAGAATTTGTGATGGCGGAGGTGGGAATAAATTTTTTAAAATCATCTAATAGATCAGGAGCATCTTTAAATAAGGAAATTACTTCAGAATGAATATCTTCAATTGGTCTTTGCTCCCTTTGGTAGGTGTGTAAGATTTCCAAGAATCTTTTATAGTACTGGGGCTTATTAGAGAATCTGACTTTTATTTTATTAACGTAGGAAATAGCGTCGTTCATTTGGGGTTGAGATGGAGAACGAGAACGGGAGTAGTTAATGATGGGCATATTTGTTATATTGTCGATGTTCAAGTATCTATTGTCAGGCATTTCAGTTTTTATTGCGAGTAGAGATGGACATTGCTGGCTATTATTGGGTAGGTTAGAATTGAGATTGTTAGGGTTATTAGGATTATTAGGATTATTAGGATTATTGAAATTGGAAAGGTTATTAGAGTTGTTGAGATTGACCATGTTTGTAATGTTGGCAAGGTTATTTACATTATTAAAATTTGTGGGGTGATTGATATTATTGAGGTTAGGAGAAGAGTTGTTGGTGAGATTATTGATATTCATATTATCTGTGTTAGCTTTTTTATTAAAAGTGTTGTTGTTGTTGTTGTTATTATTATTATTCTTATTATTATTATTATTATTATTAATGTTGTCATTAATGTTGTTATTATTGTTATTATTATTGTTATTATTATTATTATTATTATTATTGTTGTTGTTGTTGTTGTTGTTGTTGTTGTTGTTGTTGTTGTTGTTGTTGTTGTTATTATTATTATTATTATTATTATTATTATTATTGTTATTATTATTATTATTATTATTATTGTTATTATTATTATTATTATTATTATTATTATTATTATTATTATTGTTGTTGTTGTTGTTGTTGTTGTTGTTGTTGGCAATGCTATTATTGGTATTGTTATTTAGCTTACTATTATTTGAGTAAACAGAAATATCGGGAACAGAAATGGAGCCCTTTGGAGTAGTGACTATAATTGGGTTTGGATCTAAAGGATCGTTGGAGCATTCAATTTTATATCCTTGAGGCAAAAAAGCGTTGAAACCTTGAATTAGATTTGGATGGCCATGAAATATGGTAGATACTCTATTAATAACCTCGGGGGTATCTATTGTTTGAAATTTGAAGTCTTTCATGATGTCTAAGAAAGTGTTATAGATGTCAGGTTTATCTTGAAACTGCTGTTTTACTTGATCTAAATACAAGATGGCATCATCAAAATTAAGTGTTTTGAAAGCAGATTCTTGTTCGGAGCGTTGGAGAAGTTGGTTTTGGTTTTGGTTTTGATTTTGGTTTTGATTTTGGTTTTGGTTTTGGTTTTGGTTTTGGTTTTGGTTTAAGCTTTGATTAGAGCTTTGATTGGAGAGATGTTGAACAGAAATTTGCTTTAGATGAGATTGGGACTGAGTGGGTTGTTGAGCATTTTGGAAAGACTGCAAAGACTGTAAAGATTGCAACGACTGCAATGAGTGTTGTTGCTGACGAAGATCAATCTGATGTGGCTGCTGAAGGTTTCTTGACTGCTGCAGTTGTTGAGACAGCAATTGCAGTCTTTGCTGCTCTAGAGATATGGAAGATGAGTCAGGAGGTGGGTGGAGCTGGCGAAGATTGGGATCATCCAATTGTTGGGAGGAAAGGTGGTAGTGAGAAGAGGTCTTTGGTTGTGTGGGATGGTTTGTAATGGAAGATATAGAAAAGGGATGACGAGGCTGGTTGTTTTTGCTCATATTTTGAATTGGTGGTTAGCAAAGCAGTGTGTGATTGTTGGTTGATAGAGATTGTATCCAAGTGGTAGAAAACCGCTATCTGTGGTGTGATCCTTCAGCAAAGAGTATCTGGGAACAGGCACATAAAGAAGATGCAGTTGAGTGTCTGGTATATGGTGGACAACAAAAGAACTGGAGGAGAACTGGAAAAGAGATGGAAAAAAAGTGGAGGAAGAGTAGACGAGGAGCTGGAGATGCTGTTTGGTGTGTTTTTTGGAGATGCTGATAAGAAAAGGCTCCTCAACAAGCGAGAAGAAAAGCACTTCACTGAAAAAAACAAAGCAGGGTAACTACTGTGCATAACCACTGAGACGGAAACACCGGTCGTGGCGCGGATGTGGATGCGGATGTGCACGTGCAATAACCGGGTCAAAGATGTTGGTTTTGGAAAGTTCCGTCGGTAACGCAGCGGAACGCGTTGCTGACGGAGAGAACCCTTTCTGTCTCTTCTATGAGGGATGTGTTGTTTTCTGATTTGTAAATCGTCCATCTGCTGCTTTTGATGTGTGGACAGCAATCCACGGCTGGATGTTCAACAAAAACACATATGGTTACAAGCAACATCTCATCAGGTAAAATTTAGACGCATCAAATTAGCTTATTTTTTAACTGTGTGATTGTAGTTTAACTTTATTGTAAATTGAAGACTCAATAAATGACAGCAGGGACGTTTGAAAGAAATATGTACTTTCAGTTTAGTTTCCTATTGTTCAAAAGCTTGTGGATTGGGTTATATTGGGTTATATTTGCTCATATATATCAAGGTTGATATTTTTTCCAATTTAAAGTTTTTGGAACAAACAGGAGGCATGTACTATCGATAATTCAACCAAATTCAAAAACCATTGATTAATTCACTGTTCAATTAGTTATTATTATATTCATTTGATGTAGTTCCCACACACGTTGTTGTCAATGCTTAGGAAGATTATTGCAAAAAAATAAAGGTCGTACCCGGATTCGAACCGGGGTTGTTCGGAATTTTTTGACAGTCAAAACCGAAAGTGATAACCACTACACTATACAACCAGACAAAGCTAGCCTCAGAAAGCCTTCAATTATTATTAATATTCCGTGACCGTGAGCCAGCCGTGTGGGACTTGTAGACCTATATAGTAGCTATAAACTATTGTTTAAGATTAACCAAAAAACCGACTCCTTAATTCTAAGCAAGGTGAAGGGAAACTTGAACTTACAGGGAAACCTACACAAATCGAAAGCCTTCAAAGACGACAGGGTGTAATACAACGACGTTAAAAAACACGACATTTCAGTAGGACAATAGGTTTTTTTGATATCCTATTCAATTTATTAGCTAGCTCTATAATTTTTTATTTTCAAGCGAATCAAAGTGTTTGTTTTTATCAAATCAAGCCCTCTGGATCAGGCCAGGATATTCGAATTTGGACAGGATGATTAATATCCGCATCCGGCCACTGCGCTAAGCTTTTGCTCATCTGTGATGTTTTATCATCTATTTTCAATTGATAGTGGTTTTACCACAGTTCAACATGTAGATGAATATATATTTTATTGTTAAATAGCAGCTATTCATTAAATTATTAAATCCCTTTTATTCAAAAAACTACCAGATTTGATAATGCCAACTCACAACTTTGTTTACATATTGATAAATCAGTAGCGTTTGTTGATTGTGATTGTTGACAACAATATTTAAACATTTCTAATATGAATAGTGCCCAGCAAAGTCTTGTTTTAACTAACAACATTGGTAAGTTATTCATCAACTTTATTCATTGATTCCATGAAGATGGAGCCAACATTTAAATGAGAGGAGAAACATGAACCCACAATCATGGTCACTGTTGATAAGAGGAGAAGTGATAAGGACAAAGATATGGTGGTTCCACTTTCTTTTTTGTTAAATCGAATTTGTTTTTTTTATTGTGTTACCGAAAATTTTAGTTCTTCATTTAATAAGAAAAACAAACAAACATAAACAAAAGCAATAAATATTTCAGAGGAAGAACTAAGCAATAATCTTTTGAATTTTACTAAAGAATAAAGGCTTCATTGGGTTAAATGTTGTTAACAATGCTTTTTCTTTCCTTTTTGTTTTATATATATATACAATCGAATCTTGATTTGGTCTGCAAGAAGCAAATTTCAAAGTTTTCATAATCTGCATCTCGAATTGTCGGTTGGATTTTTCAGGTGCGATAATAATAAAGGTGCTGGATCACAAATTTTATTTATTTATCTCATCTCAGATTTAACTTCTGTTAATGCCTTCCCGATGCGGAAGGTAAAAACAATCACCAAATCCCGTATCAAAACGGGAGAATCTCGAAAAGCGGAGCGGTTTAACTAGCGCCTGCCCTTCAGATACCGGGCTAGTGAACCGAGTGCTCTTTCCCTCAAAAAACATCCCCAAATCCCAAGCTGATTTCAGATATCAAACACAAAATGCACTATCAGCAATCAAAGGCCCAATGCAACGAAGCTACAAATTCTGAAAACCAATAAACTTAGTTTGTTTTTGCAAAAAAACAACTTTAATCTGGAGAAAAATTCGTGCGTCTAGTGTTAAGTTTCACAAACACCTACAAGTATTTCAAATATTTACAAACATTTACAAATATTTACAAACATTTTCAAACATTTTCATGTTTATCCTTTTACAGTAATCATTTCTTTTCTCCAACCTCTTTTCCTCCCCTATATTTCACCACTCTTTAAGTTTCTTTCTACAAACTTACAAGCCGAAAACCCATTTTTTTACGTCTGGCAAACGTCGTACACCCACTCTAAAAGAAAAGGCCTGCTATACCAATGGCCGATACCACAACTCTTCTTTTCTGCAGAGCCAGTTTCCAAATGCCTGAACTGAACAAGCAGAGAACCACTCTGCCTCTTGCCTATCCAGCATCCAACACTTGAAATACTCTCCCATCCTCTCTCATCCCAACAAGATTAAATGCTTTCTCGAAAAAGAACCTAAAAACACTAAGCGAACACACGAACCCTTAGCGACTGCGATAAAGCGCCGGCCATGCATACGAACGCCTGTTCGGTTCGTTTTTCGATATCTTTCATTTCCTAATCGAGTTTGGTTTTCCATTCTTCTTTTCGATCGACTTTCGATTGTGCTGAAAGTGTCTCCCCATATTAGACAAATTTGAAGATGAGATGCTATCTGATAGTCTCAACCAGTTTGAATGTCTGCTTTTCTTTTTGTCACTGCCATCCTCTTTTCCATTATAGTTCTATGGCTGGGAACCACCTGGAAAATCAACTATATAAGCTCTTCTATTTTTCTCCATTTATCTCACTTTTGTTTTTATATTCTCATCACCAACAGCTAATAATCTAACTATTCCCTTATCATTTGTAATAATAGTTTCTTTTATTCCATATTCCATATTCCATATTTACTATTTTTGATTAATATTCTTTATCCCTTGTTTCCTATTTTCAGTTACATCTTTTATCAATCAAAATGGAACGTTTACAACAAATTGCTGCACAAGCTACTGCCTCTGTTGCTCCACCTCCAACCCCAGCTCATCCTTTAGATCCCTTATCCATTGCCGAATTGAAAGCCGTTGTCTCTGTTGTTAAAAACGAATATTCTACAAAAGACATCTCTTTCAACACAGTTACTCTCAGAGAACCAACTAAGGATGCTTATCTTAACTGGAAAGAAAGAAATGGCCCTCTCCCCCCACGTTTAGCTTACTTTGTTATTTTAGAAAAAAACGTTGCTGGTGTTCAAGAAGGTGTTGTTGATCTCGGTTCTCTTATTGTCATCACTTTAAAAACTACCGAAGGTGTCCAACCAATTTTAACTGTTGAAGATCTACAAAACACCGAATCCATCATCAGAAAAGACCCAAGAGTCATTGAGCAATGTGTTATCTCTGGTGTTCCAGCTGACAAAATGCACGAAGTTTACTGTGACCCATGGACTATTGGTTACGATGAAAGATGGGGTTCTGCTAAAAGATTGCAACAAGCGTTTATGTACTGGAGATCAAATGAAGATGATTCCCAATACTCCCACCCATTAGATTTCTGTCCAATTGTTGACACTGAAGCCCACGAAGTTGTCTTTATTGATATCCCCCAAAGAAGAAGAAAAGTTTCCAAACACCCTCACGCCAACTTCAACCCACCAGATGTCAAAAAGAAAACTGGCTACAGAACTGATGCTAAACCAATCAACGTCACCCAACCAGAAGGTGTTTCTTTCAAAATGGAAAACAACATCATGGAATGGTCAAATTTCAAATTCCACGTTGGTTTCAACTACAGAGAAGGTATCGTTTTATCTGATATCACATTCAACGACCATGGTAAAATCAGACCTCTTTTCCACCGTATCTCTCTTGTTGAACAAATTGTTCCTTATGGTAATCCTTACTTTCCTCACCAAAGAAAACACGCTTTGGATATTGGTGAATATGGTGCCGGTTTAATGACAAATCCTTTGTCTCTTGGTTGTGACTGTAAGGGGGTTATTCACTACCTTGATGCTCACTTTGTTGACAGAGCTGGTGACCCAATCACTGTCAAACATGCTGTCTGTATCCATGAAGAAGACAATGGTTTGCTTTTCAAACACTCTGATTTCAGAGACAACTTTGCTACCTCCATCGTTACCAGAGCCACTAAATTGGTCATCTCCCAAATTTACACCGCTGCTAATTACGAATACTGTCTCTACTGGAACTTCATGCAAGATGGTACTATCCAATTGGAAGTCAAATTAACCGGTATCCTAAACACCTATGTTTGCGATGAAAACGAAGTCACTGATCCATTTGGAACAAAAGTTTACCCAATGGTCAATGCCCACAACCATCAACATTTATTTTCCTTAAGAGTTCACCCAAGAATCGATGGTGACGGTAACTCTGCTGCCACTGTCGATGCTGCTTCTTATGAACCTCCATTAGGCTCTCCAGAAAACATGTATGGTAATGGTTTCTACGCCAAAAAAACTGTCTTCAAAACCGTTAAAGATTCATTGACCAACTACGAATCCTCAACTGGTAGAAGTTGGGACATTTTCAATCCAAAATCTATTCATCCATACTCTGGTAAACCGGCTACTTATAAATTAGTCTCTACCTACTGTCCTCCATTATTATGCAAACCAGGTTCCTTAGTAGCCAAGAGAGCTCCATGGGCTGACAAATCTGTTCAAGTTGTTCCATTCAAAGAAGATCCAAATAACTTCTACCCAGAAGCATCAATGTTGTATCCATCTGGCGAACACGTTCCACAATGGTCTGGTGAAGGTGTTCGTGGTATGAGAAAATGGATTGGTAATGGTGATGCTCCAATTGAAAATACTGATATCTTGTTTTTCCACACTTTCGGTATCACCCATTTCCCAGCTCCAGAAGATTTCCCATTAATGCCAGTAGAGCCATTCTCCTTATTATTAAGACCAAGAAACTTGTTCTTAGAAAACCCAACTTTGGATGTTGTTCCATCTCATGCTATGACTACCTCTGAAGCTAGAGCTGCTACCAACCAAGAAGTTGTTAGCAAAACTGACACTACTTCTAGATTAGCTTTCCAAAACACTTCAGGACAAATCTCATGTTGTCGTTTCCAAAAAGAATAGTTTCTTTAAAAATAAAAAATAAAAATATAGAAAAAATTTGTTACCTTTTGGCAACCTAAAACTTATTTTTTTATATTTTTTATCTACTCTTATTTAATGGTTTTTAATCTTGTTTTTCTTTTCTTTTGTTTTGTTTTGTCTTGTCTTGTCTTGTCTTGTTTTGTCTTGTTTTGTCTTGTTTATTTTTCATATACATATTCCCATACACATATATATACATACATATATATTTACATATATTCTAATTCATATCTAGTATAATCTTATAAAATTAATCTTTTGTAAACTAATATATTTGGAAATAAAGTAAGCGTTATTAGAGTTTTGCAAAAATTTGATAAATTCACTAAACTATGAAACAATAACAATAACAATAACAATAAAAATTTTTGAAATCAGACAATATAAAACTTAAACATCATTTAATGCAACGGCACAGACAGCCTTTTGATGGCCCTGATACTTTCGAATTATTTTAGATGTTCCCAATTCCCATAGACGAACCATATTATCAGAGGAACCAGTCACTAAATAAGCAGAATCAGCACTAAAAGCACAGTCCCATACCCAGCCAGCATGACCAGTTAGACTTTGAACCAACGAAAAATCATTGTCAAGATTCCAAACTTTTGCGGAGTGATCAGCAGAACAAGTTGCCAAATACTTTCTATCTGAAGATAAAAGACATCGAGTGATATAAGTGTTATGAGCTGTAAATGATCTAGTACCGTAATAAGAACCTTTACTTCTATCCATGCTCCAGACAAAACATTGGCCCTTTTTATTGGCCGCGATAATAACAGAGGAATCTTGAGCAGCAGTAACAGATAGCAAATTTACATGTTCATTGCCTGGTTCTAATACATGGACTGCTCTTTTCATGCCAATGTCCCATATTTTAACTCTTCCTTCTTGATCACAAGTAATGGCTTCAGAAGAACTACGGTTAAAAGACAAATCGTTTATTGGACTGCCATTATTGCAGTCACTCTCAATTTTATTTGATCTGATATCCCAAACCTTTATAGTTCCATCGTCAGACGCAGACACCATCCATTGGTTATCAGTCGCAAAGGAGATAGAATTGATGTTGGACCCTGGAACATGACCCTCCAACTTGCTTACTGGATTTGAGTTTTTATTCCTTATATCATAGATGTTTATGGTTGTATTCCCAGCAGCAGCTAGATATTTCTTATCGGATGTTATTTCTAGTCTATTAATATGATAATCAGGAGTCTGTATCGATCTTGAACACACACCATCCAAAGCCTCCCAAAATCGTATTGTGGCATCATAACCATAGGAGGCTAATATCACAGACATTCTGCTTTATCTTTTTTCAATGGATTTTGATTTTGCTGAAAATAAATCAAGCTGGTTTACTATGAGTGGATCGGATCAGCTAATTTGAAATGTATAAAATAAATGATAGGAATAATGAGTTTCAAAGTGGTAAGTGAAATTGAAGTTGGACTTTTCAAAGAATCTTGCAGTCGAGATGTAATTATTGCTTTGACTATTTACCCAACCAACTACTCATGATAACTGCTCTTTCCTCAAGATGTGGTGATGCTTCTTCAAAGAAATCAGGCACACAGTCCATGCACTACAATGCACTGTTTGCATGACAATATGATCCAGGGACACGGGTCAGGTGGCGTCAGAAGTTTGCCCTTTTCTTTGTTTTCAAGCTCGATGAGAAGAACAAACATCGATATCTTCTTTGCAATGTTTAATCGTCGTGGAAAATTGACTTGTTTTAGTCCAGATGCTGCTTTGAGCTTGGGATTTAGTTCTACTACTACCACAGACTCAACGAGAGACAGGTTCTTGAGAATTGATTCGTTAAACAACAGCGATTTTTTGGACTTGGATGAACAAGACGAGCTAATTTCTTTGTATAACAACATAAATTATGAAAAGACAAAGAATTATATTAAATTGCTATTGGTTATTTCGTTGGTAGAGGTTCCATTTTTCTCCAAACTAAGAGTGTATGGGGTTTACAGTTTGAATTCGTTATTGATAATATTGATGTCAATGATAAATTTAAGATATTTGAATTATTATTCTTTAAATGAACTAAAAATAAAAATTCGGAAAGAAATCGAGCCTGATGAGATAAATTTTTTCATGAAGTTTATAAATTTGTTTAATGATAACGATTGGTATCAGGTATTATACAATTCTGCTCAAATAATTTTAACAGTTTTCAATATTGGAAAGTTCATCATTGTTGAAGATAAATTTACAAATTATTTCTCCTTCTTTCTTCTATTGCCTGTGGTCAATTCAATTTTATGTTTGCTAATTAAATCCTGGATCTCTGACGTCTCAAATGATATTAAAAGTCTACAAAAGCTAAAATATAACAAAAAAAATGTTTAGTAAACTAAAATTATAATACAAGCCATTAAGCATAATTTTCAATCTACTTAAAGGCTCTCAATCTTCTTTGAATAACCCCATTTCCAAAATTTTAAAAAACAACGGTACTTGATTTTTCTTTTCTAATAATTGTTTTTTTAAAAAATCGTTTAGTTTTGAGTTATCTTGCAGAGATACTTTATATTGAGTAAAAATATTATCATTATATTTGGAAATTTCCAGAAATTCAATCAATTTCTTTTTGATTAAAGTATTGTCAACATTTTCTAATGAAAAACTGTTGGATAGCTGAACTATTAAGTTTTCTCTAGATTCTAGTTGAGGTTTTTTATCAGTATTAGTTGCTATGTTTATATTTGAATTAGATTTATCATCTGAATTCTTTTTTGTCTTGCTATCCAGAGTTTTGACCATTTTATTGTCACTAAAAGTATTTGTGTTCAGATTTCCAAATTTATTATTTCCGTTGGACTCGGAGGTATTTCTAATTGGTAATTTTCGAAAACGTTTTTCTCTATCAGAAGGAAACAGCAAAAATGACGGTTTTCTCTTATTGGAAATTCGAGTTTTCAGATTCAAATGAACTTCGATTTTATTATATTCCTGGATACCTGATTTATGAGCTGATGCTATTTTTGAATCTGCTTTATTTTCCGAGAAATCAGAAAATAAGGGGTTGACTTTTACTGGAGAGTTTGATAATGCTTTCAGTGTTTGTGATCCAATTGTGTTTGAATATAAAGGTTTTTGAGAGCTAGCACTATTAAAGAAAGATTGTTCATGAAATCCTTCCAACGGGATATCTTTAAGAATTGGGTTCTGACGAAAAAAATTATCTGTTTGAGTTTTAGAGATTTCATTTCTACTTTTGTTTTGATTTTGAGTTATACTGTTTATTATGGTGTTCTCTGAAGATTCGTTTTGTTTAGGCAGAGAGGATCTTGAGTCCAAAACTCGATTTTTGTCTATTTGGTTAGATATGTTTAATGATTGTGACGTTTTCAAAAATCTTGTTTCGTCTTTATCATTTGGTATCCCGCCTCTATCATTTAGTATCCTGCCTTTATCATTTGATACCTCACCTTTATTGTTTGGTGTCATATTTATGATTGAATTGCTTTCAAAATTTCCCATTCTATTCTCCTTATTAAATTCATTATTATTAAAACTACCAGATGTCTCATTACTTCCATTAATTAAATTGTCAATATTGCCATTTTCATTTAAATTAATTCTTTGATTAAAATAGTTTTCATCTTCATTACTACTTTGTGAAGGGACATAGTCGTCACTAGGATCTGAAGAAACGCGATTACCTTCGCCATGAATATCTGTAAAATATGCATTATTACGTGTTTCTTTTTGATTAATATTCGATGCATTCATATTGTTGTTCCGATATTTTGGCCTCATCGCGTTGGCAAATTTGTTTATCTCATCGAGTGCAAAACTTTCTCTTCTACTAATACTATCATCAGTATTTTTTTGGAATTTTGTTTTATTAGTTTTATTATATGACTTCATTTTTTTTATAGTAATATCAGTACCTTTGAGGGGGTTTTGGGAATTTTTTTCTATATTGTTTTTTGAAGTTCCTTCCCAAGTTTCTGTCAAATAATCAATTGTATGATTGTACTTGCTAAACATGGGTTTCTTCTTCAACAATTCAAAAACGAAATATACATTTGATTGATCCAAAACATCTTTAGATAATGTGTTAAATGTCGCTAATTCAAGAAATATTTTATCCATTGACATATAATCGAATGTATCACTAAATATTGCATTTTTCAAATTTTTTACCAAATTAATGAATTTTGTTTCAAAGATATTAAATTTGCGCGGTATTTGTTTTGAATCTGATTTATTTTTTTCAATCACTTGATTCTCCTCAGGTTTCTTTGTGGACTCAACAATTTTATTTGCTAACGGATTTCCCTTTTCATGTTGCAGCCTTTTTTGTGAATTCAATTTCAAAAATTTATTTGGTGTCTTTGGTTCTGTTTGAAATAGCGCATGCTGCTGTGCAGTTAACTTTGTCTGGACTTCTAATTCAGAATCTGAAGACCAAATTATATGTTTACTTTTTCTTCTTAAATTTCTTCTTTTTAAATTATTTGAAGGAGATTCCATGTACGAAAATAAATTATCTTCACTTTGATCAATTTCTATATCACTTGTTTTAGTGCTTTGAAAAGTCTTAGTTTTTAACTTTTTAGAGTTGAATTGCTGTTTATTTTTATTTTTTGAGAGAAAAAAGCCATCAAGATCAACATCAGGTTCACTTGAGCTAGTACTATAATTATCATGCTGAGTGATTTTTTTATCTTTATTGCCGGTTTCAATATTATCCACCCTTTTGTATTTATCTTCATTGTCGGTTTCACCTTCGCTTTCACTGTCATTGTCACTTAAGTCACTACTAATATCTGTGTCATTTGAAGTTTGGTTATTGTCTTTGGAAAGTTCCTTGGAGGTTTTGGAATTAGATTTTACTGTGATTTGATTGAGGACATCTGTTTGCTGTTTAGTTTGATTTTCATGAGTTGAATTTTTTGAATTTTGAGCATTTTGACTTTGAAATTCAAGGGCCATTCTTGAAACATCATTATCATGAAAATCTTTAATTAAATCGATTTCAATCAAGTCATCTGTTGCATCTGCTCTAGTTAAATCAATATGATTCATTATTTTATTAATTTTCTCTGACATAGAACTATCATACTCATCTTCAAGATCCACTCTATCAACTTCTATGTCATACATAATATTGGAATAATCCTCGTCTAAGCTAATAATTATCGGGGTTTTCTTTTTTTGATTTTCCTCCTGAAATTTAGAAGATTCAATTGCTTCGTTATCATTGTTTATGTGATTATTTTGATTGTTCGGACTGCTTTGACTATTTTGAGCATTTTGAGCATTTGAAGTATTCGGAATACTTGAAATATTTAAAATAACTAAATTATTTTGATCAAGCAGGTTGACAATTTCTAACTCATTGTCACTATCTTCATCATCATTTTCATTTAATGGAAATAATAAAGAATCTTTTTTGTTTAGTAAGTTTAACAAAGTTGTATGTTCTTCTTCAAAATTATCCAAAAATACTAATGCATCTTTTGGTGAGCACCAGACACCATTTAATACTGGTTTGTTTTCAGTGGATATTACATTTTTAGAAAAACGAAATAATTTTTCTCTGTAATATAATTCATTTTCAACATGCATTTCAGGATCTTCAGGTTTTCGATCGTCTAGCTTTGATATTGACTTAAATACAGCCATTTGAAGAATTTTTGAAAAATTTACAAAGCCATCGCTATATCTTCGATAAATTGTGAAACTTTTTGTGGATTTTATTTGATCGTTTCCCTTAATGGTAACATATTCACCTAACATTGTTATTGTTACTTTATTCGAAGTTAGATTTTTGTAGTTTTTAATTTTCTCAAGTCGTTCATCAGGTATTGAGAATTCTATTGGAAAGCCATGAAATTTCGAATAACCATGGGAAAAATAAACATAAAATTTTCTGGTTTTAGATTCCATATCAGTTAAAGGATATTTATAATCATTAGGGATCTGATTTACTTTAAAATTTAATAAATGATGAATATGTTCGTATAAATGATAAGTTTCAACGAAATCTCTTGCATATTTGATATTGATCCAATTCCCGCCAACCAAAGTCGGATCATTGTACTGGGTTAAGATATTTTTCTCTTTGCATGTCTCAATAGCATCTTTTCTAATTCTGATTGAATTTGAATGAAATAAAGCACAATATAAATAGCTTAATTGATCTATATTGAACAAATCGCCCATTACTCTTCTTAGTATTCTAATTTTGCAATTGTAATCCAAGATGACAAACATTTCATAATATTTGAAACCACAATAAGAGGTCAATGCAATTCTATTAAAACTCAATAAAGGTTTTAATTGTTTAAAAAGTTTACAATTTTTGGAGATTTTTCGTACAACACTTAATTTGGCCCATTGATACCCTGAACTTTCAAATAGTTCTGAATCATATTTATCCAAATAACTATAGAATTTCGTTCTGTATTTTTCCAAGGTGATTAAAAAGGCAAACTCAGATATATTGCACCAGGCTCCAATTTTCCTTCTCATGTAACGATGCTCGCCAATTGTGAGAACATAAACTTCATTTCCATCTCCAATTATATCGGTCTCCAAGCACTTTATCACTGGGGTTGGTGAGTTTTTGGCGCGATTGGTGTTACCATTGCTGCTACTGTTAGTGTTTTTATTCCAAGAAAGATAACTATTTGACATAGTCGGTCAGATACCACTCTCGATTACCTGCACATATCTTTTCAGTCCCAGAAGCTGTTTATACTGAAAGTGCTTCTCAGATTTAAATCGTAAAGAAGAAACCCCTTTTGAGCAGACCCCTAATATAAATAGCCACGTGTAATTATTAGAGATCTGGTGATTACTTCCGTCCAGAAAGGCAGGTGATATTCGGGTCTCATCGGAGCAGCTTTCGGAGTTTTGCTTCTTTTTGTCTCGAGCTTATCATCTTATCATCTTATAATCTTATTATTGATCCAACTTCTCGACAATTGCAATGGAGGCCAAGGGGAACGTATTGAGCATTCAGTCCCATGTTGTCCATGGCTATGTGGGAAACAAAGTCAGCACCTTCACTTTGCAGCTAAAGGGCTGGAATGTGGACTCTGTCAACACTGTCCAGTTTTCAAACCATCCAGCCTACAAGTCCTTCAAGGGCTTCAGATATCCCAACCACGAAATCAAAGACATTTTGCTTCAATTGATAGATGAGTTAGAGTTCAGATATGACATTGTTTTGACTGGATACATTCCAAGCCCAGAGATACTATCGATCATCTTTGAGTCTATGCAGCATCGAAACAGTCTTGGTAGCAGCGATAGCAATGCTTTAAAATGGTTTTTGGATCCGGTGATGGGTGACAATGGCAAACTATATGTCGACCAGAAAATTTTGCCAATCTATAAAGATATATTGAAAAGTGGTTTGGTATATTTAATCACGCCAAATCAGTTTGAGTTACAGCTCTTAATAGACGAAAATTATAGCTCAATTAATAACATATGTGACTACTTGACAAAATCTTTCAAGAAATTTCATGAATTATATCCCAAAATTGATAATGCTATAATAACATCAATTCAAGTTAAAGATGACAGTAATAACATCTACATTGCTGGTTATTCAAAGGAAAAGATCTTTTACTATAAGATTCCTATAATAAAAGCAATTTTTAGTGGAAGTGGGGATCTTTTATCATCAATCTTATTGGATTCATATCACAAATACATTAATGATGATATCCCTTTAATCAACGCACTAAATAATACTTTATCGATTGTTTATAAAGTCTTGGAACTAACTTATAATTACGAAATTTATACAAATTCAAATAAGACTAGCAAGAATTTTGATAATGAAATAATTAAAATAAATGATTTGAGATTAATTGAATCCATAAAATTATTGAATGATTCTGAGAATTTTTTGTTTTATAAACCAATGTTTATAAACCAATAGATAAATTATAGACAAAGCTTTAGACGTGAAAAGTTTATTATACCATAGAATAGAAACAAGCGTTTAATTTATTTTAATAACATCATATATATATAAAGAGTATAAACTAAGACAAAAGAAAAATAAAAATTTAAAAGAAATATTTAGAAGAAAACTTTTGCTTGACAAAATTCAGAAAAAATATAAAATGAAAAAAGTTGAGGAGAGACAATATTAGATAAAACTGGTTAAACAAGTTAAGGTAAGATAAGATAAACCACAAAAATTTAAAACCAAATTTGAAAACTGATTAACAATCCATAATTATTGATATTCTTATTAATGACATTTCTATCTTCTTTTTTTTAATTCTGACTTAATTGTAGGTATATCGATCAAATGTTGGATCAATTTCTTGTTTATCAAATATTGAATTAAAATTGCCAAAATCAACACAAATAATAAACTTAATATGATTGGTAAGAAAGTGTTTAGATTTTTAGATTTGAATTGTGTTTGATTTGAGGTTATAAATTTTGAAGGTAATTTGATAACATGAATAGTATTTGCAGCAGATACGCTAGCTAAATACTGGCCAGTTGGAGAAAATGTGACTTTTGTAATTACAAAATTATGGGTTTTCTTAAATTCAAACAAGTTTTTAAAGTTTCTAAATTTTAATAAGATCACTGAATAGTTATTACCAGCAATGGAAATTAATGAATTATTGATGTCAATCTCGGATTTTGTGATTGTTTTTTCTGGGTTTTTAATGTCTTGATAAACTTTAATTATAATGTTTGGCCAAAAATCCATAGAAGTTATTGATTTAATTTTTTTACTGATTAATTTATTTGAAATTAATAATTGATCTAGAATTGAATAATGCACTATCGAAATTCCACCTTTATTATTAATATTACAGCCAATTATAAATTCGTTATTATTGATGAAACGAATTTTTGCAAAGATCAATGTTTGAGAACCGGTCGAAAGAGTTGAAGAATTTTTTGATATTAAAATCTTTCCACTGACAGTTGATATTGCTTTAAAAGTAGAACTTGTAATATAAACTATTGTTTTCCCGTCAGGAGAGATGTGCAAATCTTTAATAATATTATTTGTTTTTTCAATGATTTTATATTTCAACTTCAACTGATTATTGGATGTATTGATGATGATTAACTGCGGATTTTTCTCATTGGAATTTGATATACAGCCAATGGAACTGTCATCAGATATATAACAGCATTTTGTATAATTATTTATATCATTTGAGAAATCGGTGAATAAATTTATAGATTTGCTGAACACTAAATGTTGATCAATGTAATCATATTTTCTTAGATGACAATTCTCGCCTTTTTTAATCTTTTCTGAACCTTCATTGCAACCCATCAAAATGATTTCGCCATTTGTGTCTAAACTCATGGGAGAATCGCTGTTTGGAGGTAGTTGTAATTCTCTAAATTTCTTGATGACTTTATTCTTTCTATTGAAATCAATTTGCAAAGCTGTCAATTTGTTAGGTATTCCATGGTTTCCTTCACCACCACCGCCAGCCACTAACAATGTATCTTCATCCAAAAATCTGGCACCAAATATAGGATATCCAACGTTCCACGAAGCAGCTTCCATTCTATAAAAACAACCAACAAAATCCAAAAAAATTGAGATTATATATCGATTGTTGTGGGTAAAAGTCACAATCTATTAATACCACAACACCATCACTTCACAAAGACCGGGTAAAATCAGCTTTGCTTTCTCTTGGAAAAACTCTATTGTGGCCATCGTTTACGTCCCCTCCGGAAGACGGTTCCGAATATATGCGCGCTGTTGTTTGTGATTCGAATACATCGTTGAATCGGAACTTATTCGTGGACGGCAACAATTTTGTCCGCTGATCGAGTGCCGGACGATTCTGTCGATTCGGAATAAAAAACTTCAAGACCATTTCTGAAACCAGTCCAAAGATCCTCTTTTAGTGATAATGCTCTTCATCACCAAAGATATCAGACATGCCTAAAATCAGAACATCCAGAACAAGAAAACCCCCATCAGGGTTTGAAGATCTAGAACCGCAGTTGAAGGAATTTGAAGATGAGTTGAAAGAGATCCAACTAACCAAATTAAAGAAAAGTGTCAATAAAAACGAACCACTATGGGAGATATTTAAAATCTACCACAAGAGATCGAGGTATATCTACGATTTGTATTACAATAGACAGATCATTTCAAGAGAATTGTATTTGTGGCTACTTAAGGAAAAATTTGCTGATTTGCATTTAATTGCAAAATGGAAAAAAAAAGGATATGAAAATTTATGTTGCTTGAGATGCATAATGAGTAATGACAATAATAATGGCTTTACATGTATTTGTAGGGTTCCAAAGGCAAATTTGACTGATGACAAAAAGTCTACAAAATGTGTAAACTGCGGTTGTAGAGGTTGTGCTAGCTCTGATTAAATTGCTTTTTCATTTATCTATTTAATTACCTATTTGTTTATATGGTCTAAAATTTCTTTATTGAAGACTTTTGAATAATTTAGAAATAATCTGAAGCTGTTTTCATAATATAAGTGATTTTGATGGAATTTTTCTAATATTTTTAAAGCCTCAAATACCTCTTCATAATTCACTTTATTAGAAATATTGTGGGTGTCCGGATTTTTTTCTTCATGATTGTTGACATTGGTTTGAGTATTATTTTCAACATTGCTGTTTATATCATTATGGTGATCGCCATCATCACGATCACTATCACTATTATCATAATCCACATTTACTTGAAGCTGTAATTGATCATTATTTTTATTATCAGAACTTGATTGCTCAAATATCTTTTTATTTTCAATTTTATTTGCCAAAATTACATGACTGTTATTTGAATTGTCATCATTAATACTCATATTGTCTTCCATAACAGCAGCAGCTAGTAGCAAACTATTATCAATATTAGAATTATTCATGTGATCTATGTTGCTTAAGTTATTTATATTATTTATATTATTCATGTTTATATTTTGTAAATTACTTATATTATCCATATTAATGGAATTTTGCGAAATTGAATTGTATAAATACATTGATGAATTATCGTTATTTGAATGTAATTGAGGTGCAATATTTTCCAAATCATTATATTGAATGATTTGATTAACCCCATTGGTTTCATTATCATTTTCGTTATCATTTTCGGTATTATTATGATTGTTGTTGATTTTATTTTCGATATTATTAATCTGAACATTTCGACGAATACTAGAATCTTTTATGTGTCTGATGTTTGCTCTTTTTTTGCTTATTGGATTCAATGTGTTTCCATTAATTATATTCTTTTGATTGTTATCAATATCAGTAAAATCATTATTATGTGTATAAAGATCTTTGAAATTTAAATCAGGCAATTTTAGTTTAATGATTTGATCTACTTTTTCAGCAAAATTAATCAATGCAACAACATTGTTATTATCACCTTTGTAATATAAATTATTGTTATTAATTAGATTTTTCAATTCATTTGGAATTTTAATGAATTTTAAATTGAATTTTGATTTAAATCGGTATAAATAACCCTTTGGTGGTCCATTATTTATATAATCGTCAGATATACCATAAAAATCTTTATTGTTAAAAGCAACAAGTTTCCATATTTTTTTGAATAAATTTTCTGTTAAATTTACATTTACAATCAATAAAATGTTTAGAATTTGAAACAATTGTTTATTGATCTCAGAGTACTTAAAATTGGAATGACTAACTCTTCTTTGATTTGTGATTCCTTCAAAACTTTCAAATCTTTTCCTTAGTATTTCTTCACTTTTAATCCAATCATATATTGTACTCTTTGATAATTTGAAATCACAGTTGTTTCCAAAAAAATGATCAACTATCCCCCTCAACGAATAATCTGGGTTTTCTTTGATGAAATCTAAAACCTTGACCTTTTGAGATAGCTTTGCTCTTTTATGATTTCTGTTGTGCTCCTCTAGCTGATGTTTATTTGCTCCAGTCATTATATTTTTGATCAAATTGGAGCATTTCAGTTCTCATAAAATGTTTTTTTTGTCCACCTGGTATTTGAAATGGGCCGAAATTAGTGATGCGGATCAAGTCATTTTTTAATTTTTGATGCCTTTGATTCAAATCAGCAATTTTAGCTTTCTGTCTATATTGATGCCCACAAAACTACAATGGCAATGCTTTTGCTAAAAAAATCATATATCATTTTAAATTATCAACTAATATGTATTAATCATGGATCTACTTGCAAATAAAACTCCAAATCAGCGCAACGCTGCTGGAAGTATTGTATGGGTGGAATATCAGTGCTTCTCTATTGTTATATATTCAAATAGAAAGAGCAATCGGGAAAAATATCACGTGACTAACCCAAACAACTGGAACAATCTCATCAGTGTGTGCTGACATAATTTCACGCATTGAAAATTATCAAATTCAATTATGTAATATACGTGCTGCACGAGATGTGGCCGGAAAACACAATCCGAACTCAGACGTTCGTGAAGTCATTATGGTCCGTTGCCTCAAAACGAAATATACAAAACCTAACCAGTATGAAACGAATATTGTGGTTCAGCAGACAACATTCAATTCACAAATACGTTGATGAAGATTGCAATCCAAATAATATAAATATGATCACTAAATAGCTAAGTAGGAATAAAATAAAAGCAAGAAGAAAAGGAGAGAGAAGTCTACTAAGTCATGAGCACTAGAAGAAATCTCTATCCTTCCTTCGACGACTGTCAAGCTGACAGCATTCACGACAAGAACACTAAAAGTGATAACAAAGAGGAACTTGATAGTTCACCAAGGGCTTCCGAAATTAATGAATTAATTGAATCGGATGTTGCATCCGGATTTGATCGACTAGAACGAATGCTCGAAAGGGTATTAGCTCGTGACGAACGGACGGATATCGGCTATTCAAGGCCACAACAACATCCTTGACTAATTCGTTTTGAGTTGACCGGTGAATCACGTGACTGTTAATTGAATGTAATATCCGGTAAATGCATGGAATCTATTTGACTTGCATGCACTTTATCCGGTTGTTTTTCAACAATGCTTTGTGTTTTTTTTTGAAATTTTCGAGAATTTCAGCTCAGGCTAAAATTATTATTTTCAACTATTATTGGGAATTGAATTTCAGAAGGACATTAAAGCAAGATTTGAATTGGTTCATTATAAAAACAATACCAATAAATTCTTGAACGAGACCTAAATCTATTTTTTTTCAGCTTTTTAAGATTTATGGGGTGAGCCCAACAAAAAATTTTCTATCCATCGAAATTTGTTTATCCAATTCCTTATTCAATAAAAACACAACAAACAACACAAATCAAACTATTGAAATTTTATGTTTCAATAATATCGATATATTTATTTGCATTAATCTTAATATATATTTCACTTTTCATCATGAGCAACTATTCTCAAAAAATTATAATTAGGCGTAACCCAGAATTACCCAGACTTGATAAAAAGGCAATTGATAGTAAATATAATTACAAAATAATCTCAGGTAGTTCAAACAGTTTTTTAATAGATTTACCGGAAAATGATCAAGAGCTATTGTTAAATCTTGATAAGTTTGAAAAAGAAATCAGGAGCACCAAACCATTAATAGATGAATTGATCATTTCTGATAGTTTATTAGTTTCAAATGATTTAAAAACAACAAATCAGTTGAATGAAACTTTAATAAATCTAATCTCATTAATAATAGACTCCAACTCAAATAATATAACTAATTTGCAAATTCATAACAAAAGTTTAAGGTCAATAGCAAATAGAAATTTTATATTTAATTTCAAAAAGCTACTAAATTTAAATACAGCTATAATCGATGATTTAAATGACATAGAAAAATTGCCATCATCAATTAAAAATTTAACTATCAATCTTGATCAAGACTATTTAAATGAAAATTTTCAACTTTCTAAAAATAGCAAAGAGTTTTTCTATGGTCTTGATTCTTTAACGATTAATGACTCTTATTATTATTCATCACTCAATTTTTATAATCAAATAAAACAAAGTTTTTTGCATGATGATGTTAAATTGAATTTAACTACTTTGAAATTCAATTATCTTCATGATTTTCATTCAATTAACAACAATTCAATCTTAGATGTCTTTTCACTCAATGATTTAATTAATCTTGAAGATTTAAAAAATTTAGAATTGATAATCAACTGCACTATTCCTGATTGTCAATGTTTAGATGTTATTTTTCAAAAACAATTCAAAAACTTGAATAAAAACTTGAAATCCTTATCGTTATTTCAAATTTTTCCTTACTATGATGACTCTGAAATCATATTAAAGAATCACAACGATTATGAAAATTGGGATTTAATTATATGTTCGTTCATCCCCAATTATTTAAATTTGGAAAACCTTTTAATTTTTCATGATTCTCCAATTGATGGTAGTTTAAAAAACAGTTTTGAAGGTAATTATATTCGTCGAAGAAAAATTTATGAAAATGCTTTGATTAATTTGAAAAATTTAAGAACCCTTTTATTACCATCATTTTTATCTCAACTATCTTGTTATGAATTATTGACTAATGATTTGATTTGGAATGGTTGTGAATGTGATACTTGTTTGGTTTTCCATCCTATTATTGACAATTACTTAATGTCTCATCAATTTTACAACTCATTTGATTATGATTTTAATGATGTTGTCTCAACTTGTTTTTTTGCCTTTTTAAGTGACTCAATGCAAAAAAGGGTTCCATTTTTAAAGGAAAATACTGTTACTCCCAATATAAATGTCTTGGATATTAATAATTTCAATCAGTTTTTCCAAATATCTGATAATTTTTTGAAAAATGTTCCGGCAATTTTATCAAATTGGAATTTTCATGGCTATTTAAATTTAACTTGTACAGATTATTCAAAACTTGACGACACTGAATTTTTCAGCCAATTAAATGGTTCAAAGGTTAAGGAGGAACACTTGTATTCAAATGGTTCAAATTGTGGGTTTAATAAGGCTTTTTTCAATCCATTAATGACTATAATTATTCATTTTTTTAAAGAATATGTGGATTGGTTTGTTAAGAATCTACCAAATGTCGAGCAAATCATGTTAAATGGAATATATTATAAAGTTGAGAAAAGTACAGACAACGATAGCATTAGAATCGCTAAAAGTATATATGACGCCATGTAAATAAACGAGTCTATATTTTTAAAAGATAGTGATGCAATAAAAAAAAAATATAAAAATTGTAATCAAATTAATGGATAATTATAACTGTCTCTTGCTAAATCATTCAATTCTTCAATTCTATCAATATCATCGTCTGATAGTTCATCATATTTATCCCATAAATATCTGAATTCATTTTTATCGACAGCTTTATCAAGTCTATTGACCATCCATTTACTTTCTTTTAATTTTTTATGTCTTTCTCTATCCAATTCCATTCTTGCTAATATTTTGCTACCAGATACAGGAAATTGTTGATATATAATATCTTCATAATTTATTTTTGTTTCCTTTTGAGTATTTGAGTTATTGATCAGATTTGCATTCAGATCTGTATCATTATTATTGTTATCATTATTGTTATTTTTATCATTATTGCCACTATTATCATTACTTTCATTATTGTCATTATTGTTATTATTGTTATTATTGTCATTATTGTTATTATTGTCATTATTGTCATTATTGTTATTATTGTTATTATTGTCTTTAGTATTATAATTGAAATCATCATCGATTTTAAAAATTGTATCTTTTAGTTGAATTTCACAATTTTTCTGGAAAATTATTGAGTCTCTAAAGGTTATAAACTGACTTTGTAATCTACGATTTAATAGAATTTCCCATGCAGCTGTTAGGCCTTGGGATTTTAAATCAGTGATTGAATTGATTGGTTTAAAATATATTCCTGAGACTAACAGATTATCACCAGAAGAATTATCGTCAGAGGGAATGTCATTTTTTGAGTCAATTTGATTAGTTGAATTGAAGTTGTCATTGTAATTGAGATATATTACTTTAAAGAGAGACTTGTCTTCCTTTTCAATGATTTCAGTTTTTAAATTCGTGTCATTTAGATCAATGTTGTCTATAATTTGATTTAATCTTTGAGAGATTTTGTGTTTATCTGGATCAGATAATAAATCACTATCAAAGGAATGAATGTTTTTATTTAGAGAATCATTTGATATTTTTAAAGAGTTTAATAAATTAAGATCAGATGAAAAATTTTCAAGATTTTTGTCAGTATTTTTGTCGAGATTAATTGGGGGATCTAAAGTAAGAAAGTTGTTGCTTATATTTTGTAAAATAGAGAAAGCTACTCTTAAATTGCTTAAACCACCATGATGAGAAGGGATTATGGTGATTAAATAGTTTGGTAGGGCCCTTAGGATGTCTAATAAATAGGGAGGAAAAGTGGTTACATCTTTGTTGATTTGTAATTGGGGATGGAGTAGAAGAGCCTCAACAAAATAGAGGATATTTAGTTTTTGATTCAAGTCGACTTGGGATAACACTTCGATGATACAAGAGTTGAAGTCGTCTTGATAATCACAGTATCTTAGAGCAAAATTAACACAGCTCGAGATGATTACTGAGGAGGGAATTAGATTGAATAGTTTTTTTGAGAATTCCAATCTTGCTTCAAAGGCATCCATTATAAGTAGAGGGAAAAGAATGATGATAGAATAGTAAATATTAAAGATTATATTTATTGTGGAGTTATAAAATTTATGAAAAGATATTTATACATTTAACTAAATTCTATTTTAGATCAAAAGAAGATGAATAAATTTTTCAAAATGAGAAACAGTGAAAATTTCCGTTGGGTCTCAAATTATCTAATGGTACATTTTAACTAAGTTACAATATAAGGAATAGGATAAGATAAGATACAAAATGAAACAAGTAGGAAAGAGGGGCTAGAGATTATTTGAATTAACATAATCGATCAAATGCTTTATGGTGATCAACTTGATGTTGAAATCTTTTGAAAATTGAATGCAGTCATCTAATCGTTTCATAAGACCATCATCGTCTCTTACCAATTCACAGATCACAGCAGCATCTTGTAAATCAGACAATCTACACAATTGAATGGCAGCTTCAGTGTGGCCATGTCTTTCTTTCAATAGATTGGGATGAGCTCTCAAGGGGACGATATGGCCAGGTTTTAAGAAATCGTCAGGTTTTGAATTTGGATCAGCGAGCTTTGAGCAAGTGAGAGCACGATCCTTCGAAGAGATTCCTGTGGTTGTGCCAATTTTGAAATCAACAGTTATGGTGTAGGCAGTTCTGTGTCTATCAGTTTGCTGGTTAGGTGGTAGCATTAATGGGAGGTTTAAGAGGTCAGCTCTTTCATTGGAGAGTGGAGCGCAGATGTAGCCAGAGGAGTGACGAACCAAAAAGGCCATTTTCTGCTGGTCGATAAACTCTGCTGCTATGATGAGGTCTCCTTCATTTTCTCGATCTTCATCGTCCATTACTATGAGAAACTCGCCATTTTCTTTACAAGATCAAAAATGAGCTTGATGTTAATACAATTGCACGAGAAGAAAAAGCGAAAAGGTGAAAAAAACGTACTAAAAGCTTCTAAAGCTTCAGGAATTGAAGTGAAAAGGTGGTGATTTATGCCCATGTTGGTGCTATGCTTGCAGAGTAAGTGTGTGTATAAAAATGCCTTTGAAGAGAGAGTGGGAGCATAAAAGAGAGGATTTATATGTCGATGTTTAAGAGGCATCTCGAGCATTAATCAACTCTGATTATTAAGGATTATTCACCGATGAGTAATGCTCCGGTCGCGGTTGCCATTTTGGGCCTTGCGTCCGCCGCGCTTTTCCGCCGAGAAGCAGAGGAAGCAGAGGAAGCAGAGGAAGCAGAGGAAGAGGAAGCAGCAGAAGAAGGGAAAGCAGCATGGCAGTGGGTATTACACTATTGGAAGCTTGACCCACTCCTTCACCACCAAGCCATCCTCCTGCACTCTGTTCTCTGGCCTTAGTGTGTATTTGCCCAAGTATGGGAGCACTATGAAGAAGCCAAACCAGTACAACACACAGGCCAATAAGATGATGATGCTCATCAAGCTGTAGCTTGGGAAGCCCTTGATGTTGTTGTTGGGGTCGTTTGCAGTGAAGGGGGCAATGGCTAGCACCACCGACAATATGACAGTGACGAAGATCCCAAAATAGCTGGCTTGGACTGGTGCTTTTATCTTGGGAAATCTTTTTCTTAGTATGAGCACACCAATTGCCACCAAGATCATGAATAATTGAAATGGGTATGATTCCAAGTTGACAATATAGCTGTAGACGTCATTATCTGCTGGTGGCACCAACATGAAAAAGGTGGTGATGAACAAGGATAGAAGTAGTGCAGGCAAGGGTGCACCAAAAGGTTTGTTTGAAGCCATTAACGAGGCAAAGGGTAGATAGCCTTCTCTAAAGACTTCTTGATTCATTCTCGATATGGCATATAGGACTACAAACACATTGCCACCGGCAGATAATGCCACTGACATTGTTAGTAGCTGTCTTCCAATTTTGTAGCCAAATATTTTTTCGAATAATAAGGAGCCAATTAGTTGGCCTGAGTTGAAGATTTCATTGTGGGGCACGACTTTTAAGTAGGCAATGTTGGTAAAGAAGTAGGAAATCAATATGATGATCAAAGAAATTGGGCCGGCTAGGTTTAATGTTTTAACAGGGTTTTTAATCTCGGACGCTACAGTGTGAACATTATTCCAACCACTAAAGCTGAAAATGGCTTGAAATATGCCAGCTGAGAATGACGAGAGAGTTACAGTTCTTTGGGTTTGAAAGAAGTTTGACCAGGTTAGCTGGTTGTCGATTTTTGTGATTGATTGCGGAAACACTAGAATGAAAAAACCGGTCAAAGTCATAATGAGCAAAAGAACTAGTTTTAGCGAACCGACGATATTGTTGATTAGGATTCCAGTTTTGACAGAGTAGCCATGGATTAGAGTTGTTATGAGGGTCAATAGGACGCCAACGTATCTAGGGTTTTTGCTTTGGTTTTCGTTATCAAAACCACAAGAATATAGGAAATATTCGCCAAAGATTATGGCATTTGTTATTACAAAGCCAAACAAAACCGAGTATAGAGAAAAGACGACGCTGATCAAGTAGGTTGGTTTGTAGTAGATGACTTCTAAAAAGACTTTAGTACCGCCAGACCTGGGCATTAGAGATCCTAGTTCAAGGTAAATGTATAGGCCTGAGAAGGTTATTATTGCAGCGACGATCCAGGCTAGGAAGAACAAAAAGGGAGAGCCTCCACAGCTAATAAAGATGGAGGCAGGCGTGGCAAAGATCCCAGAGCCAACGATTCTGGAGATAAAAAGGAGAATTGTGGAGAATAGACCCATGTTTCTTCCCTGAGGAAGTTCTTCTAGCGAGCTTAGAGAGCCTGGGTGGTTTGAGTTGAACAAGTTTTCTTCATCGTCAATGGGATTAATGCCATTTTGGTGGTTTGAAGGTAGTATTAGGCCCGAGTTTATAAAGGGTTCGATTGGTGAAGTGATTGGAGAGAGAGTTGGGGATAGGATGGGGGAACTAATCCGGTCGTAGTTAATTTGGTAGTTTGCATTTGCAGAGGTATCAGTGGTATTTTCAGCAAAGCCCATTATTTCGTAGGGTATTTTTGGTGAAGGAGAGTGAGAAGAGGAGGGAGAAGAGGGAGAGGAAAGAGAAACATCTGCAGAATCAGATAGTAATTTTAGATTTGAATCATCGTTGATGGATTCCTTCATGGTTGATCAGGATACGATAAGATAAGATAAGGGTGACCAGAAAATGAAGTCAAGGTTATAGAAATGCAGATTGATACAAAATAGAAATAGATTAGCAAAGTAGGAAAGCAGAAAATGTAGGATAATTATAGGATAGTTGTGGTATAATTATAGCATAATGTGATGATGTGATGAAAGAAGATCTTAAAATAGGATGGGGAGAAGATGAAGTTGACAGTATTTGGGGTGGTAAATTGATTGGAGGTAGGAGTGTAATGGCATTTTGAGGTAACTTTTTTTCTGGTAACACCACACATTCTAAAAGTAAGAGGAAAGTAGGTTGGTGCTGGTGCGTGGAAATGCAGATACATGCAGATACATGCAGTATGCCTAAAGAAGAAAGACAAACACGCTTTTGATTATTATGGGATTTAATTGTTGTGGGATTTGTTTATGTTTACAATATCGATAGAAATATGGTCACTGCAGGGGATGAGTAAACAATCAAAGCGATGTTTACTGCTATAAAAGACGAGGACCGGACGGATGTTTATTTGTAGTGACTGAGGACAGAAAACATTTCTTCGAGACCAACATTGACGATTTTGATGTTGTCGGAAGAGTTGGTGGGAACAGACAGAGAGCTGTTTTCGTGAATAACCGAGCAGTAGAGGTCCCTTTGGATTTGTTTTAAGTAGATACTGTAGTCTAGTTTTTCTGTTTGAGTGAAAAGAGTGATTTCGGTAAACCAGCGATCTGTGGTTAGCTGGCTAGGAGCCAATTGATTGAAATGATCGATATCAAAGGAGAAGTGGTAACTGGATAGATCAATATTGACCAAGCCGGTGCCTATTAGTTTAGAGAGAGATTCCTTGAGAGCCCAGAACTGGGCCAATAGAACGGAGTTGTTTGTCGCAGCAGAGCCTGTTTGGGCGAGGTACTTTTGAATGTGTGAGTACTCGTGTGGATGGAAAATGGACTCAAACTCAGCAAGCAAGTCGTTGGTGGAGGATATGTCGTGGGAGTGGGCCAAGTCGACGCCAATCTGGCTGATGGGAGCGTTGGCAACGACCATGGAGCAGAGATTGGAGGAGGCATTGCAGGAGTTGGATAGGTTGAAGCAGTAGGGGAGGGAGGGATAGATGGGCTTGCCGTGGGCGTTGGAGGAAAAGCCTGCAAGGAGGGAGGAGAAGCTGGGTCGGCGGTGCTGCTGGAGCAGGAGAAGGAGCATCACAAAGAGCCGGAGCATCTGGTTGGCCAACGCATTGGCCTGGGCCCGGAACAGCCTCTTGTTCCTCACCGAGAGCTGCTGCGCGAGAGGCAACAAGGAGAGCGCCATCTCAAAGCTGAAGGCGTCGTTCACAAAGGCCTGACTGGCCCTGCTGCTGAGGTCCACAAGAAACAAGAGCTTGCCGCCACACGCAAGAGCCTCCACGTGCCGGCACACCGTCTGTGCTGCGTCTGCGTCTGCCATTGGTGCTGCGTGTGCTGTGTGTGCTGCTGAGCGTCTTGTCTTGTTCCCTTGCGCTGGTTCTGCCCGTCCCATCCCGTCCCGCTGGCGCGTGCGCGTGCAATGCAGCTCCGCCCTGGTGGTTCGCAATGCTTGTTACTGTTTATCACCATCTTCACCAGCACCACCTTCACCTCCTCCATCTTCTGCTCTTCCTCCTGCTGTCTGTCGCCTGCTGTTTGCTCTTTTTTGGCCCATATCCATGCCTCTCGTTTCCCTTCTCTCTGCTTTCTCTGCTCTTTCCTCTTCTATCTGAAATCAGAAATGTCTTACAACCAAGGCTCAAACCCCAACTACTCTCTCTACAAAAGAAACAGCTCCTACACCTACAGCTCCACCAGCTCCACCAGCTCCACCAACATCAACACCTTTGCCAACATTTCCAACGCAAATCTCCCTTTCCCTTACCACAATCCCTCCAACTCGAATAACCCAAACTATGAAAAGCCTCCTCCACCTCTTCCTCCCCCAAAACCTCTAAAACCTAATAACACTGCTCCAAACCCTGCCTACATCAACTACAACAACTACAACTATCTTAAAAAGAAAACTCTACTCAACAACAACACACAAAATAACATATACCCAAACCAACCCATCCCTTTGCCTCATATAAACCAATTGAATTCTCCGATTATTCCAGTCGACCCAATAAGTACATATCACAATAACATATCTCCTTTTGATAACGACTATAATAACAACGCCTATAATGCTTATAATAACAACACCTATAGTAATAGCAATAATTTTAATTACACTGATGACTACGCTAAATTTCAAAACGATTTTATAAACGAATATAATAATGAATATAATGAATACTATAACGAATTTAATAACAACAACAACAATATTATCAATAACAACATTAATAATATAAATAATAAACCTTTAGGTCCAAGAGATCCTCCCCCAATTCCTCTTCCAATTCCATCAATGTCAATCTACAATAACACTAGTAATAACATTAATAATATTAACGATAGCCCATTATCAATCCCTCCTCATATAATATCTTATCCTCCTTTGTTCCAAGATCAACCCCAACCCCAAATCCAACTCCAAATCCAACCTCAAATTACTGTTGATAACACTACTATTACTACCACTACTGCCACTACTGCCACTACTACTAACAACAATACCACTGCTATTGGTGATGACCCTCTATATGACTCGGATTACAAAGAATCTTATATTTCAAACGAAATTAAAAAACAATGCCAAATATTAGAAAAATTGAGTGAAAACTTACCACTCCCAAATCTAAACTCGGACTTCAATCCATTAAACATTGATATCAATCCACAAAATAACAATACACTAACCAACCAAAACACTAACCAAAACACTAACCAAAACACTAACCAAAACACTAACCAAAACACTAACCAAAACACTAACCAAAACACTAACCAAAACACTAACCAAAATAACGACAACTCTCATGACGTCTTTCAAAATTATTACTCCCCCCAAAATCAACCCCAGTATCAAATAAACTTCAAAAACGATATCAATATTACAAACCCCTTCAACACCACCGATGATTACAATAGCTTTACAAACTACAATAACACCGACAACGATGACAACACAATGGACACCTTTATTCGTCAATCAATGTACGATGATATACTAGATATCTATAAAATATCCAATTCTAACCCAATCCATAACCAAGATCAAATCGAAACTCAAATTGAAAACCAAAACAATATTCTACAAAAAAAAGATAGCCTACCGGATTCTTACCCCCAAGTCTCCGATAATACAAAAAATAACCACTTTATTCAAAACAAAAAATCATCCGCCGATCAACAATTAATTAATGACAGTTTAGACGACATTGAATCTCCTCTAAACAATAACTCTATCTTCAGCCCAATTTCAAGAAATAACACAGAAATCACAGAAATAACTAACTTTAGCAATAGTAACAGCAACAGCAACAGCAAAGTTATTAATAACCCATTTTTTATCAACACAAATATACTAAACAAATCAGACAGCATAAAATCTTCTTCCTCCTCAAAATTCTCTCAACAAGATTCTCCTAAACAAATTGTCCTATTCGATCCACAAAAATCTTTACCTGAATCCCCTGTCAAACCTATACTCTTTTTTGACCCAGAAGAAAAAATATTGCCGGCTCCTCCAAGTCTTGATCTACCAACCTTACCCTTTTCTGCATCTTCACTTTTATCTTCTCAATTGAAAAAATGCATCGATATTTGGTCACTCTCTGCTCTATTCAACTGGGCTAAAAATTTAACAATTTGGTCTCAAGGTTCTTTAATCCCCAAATCAGAATTAACCAAATCATTTAACATGCTAATATCTACCAGATATCCAAAACTAAAACTATCCATTATCGAAAGAAACGTCGATACCATAATCCAAAATCTTGAAAATAATATGGCAATTATTTATGAAGACTCGGGTAGAAATCAAGATGATCCAAATGTCTTTTTTAATCATGATATTTATCTCAACGGTGTCTTGTCTGAACTAACCTCCTGCTACTCTAATACCTCAAATCACAGAAAATCAAATAGTAATAGCACAATATTGAAAAAAAGTATCTGCTATTGTCTCTTGTGTCCAAGAGACTGTCACAAGAGGTCCTCAATTCATCTCCAAATTGCTAACATACCTTCTAAAAAAGCCACTACAAATACTGGAGTTGGTAGAACTTCTTCTGTCAAAACGAACTTTTCAAAAACAGAATCATCAAGTAGTTCCTCAATCAGAACAAGCATAGATAGCGATTTAAGTAAAATAAGTTCTTTAGATAACTTTGAAACGCTGTTGGGTTCTGATTGGGTTAGTCACTGGAAAATATCAGCAGGAGAATTAAATGAAATTGATCGAAATACTCAGGAAAAGCAATCTCATATTTTTGATCTAATTAAAAATGAACAAAAACTAGTTCTTCATGGAAAAATTTTAATCGAGGTATTTGGCAAGAGCTTTCTAAAAAAGAATCCACCATTGATACCATCAACTCAAAAATTTTATCAGGACGCATTTTTAACTGTTGAAGAAATAATTAGAACTCACCAAATCTATTTATTAGAACCTTTACTCAATAAATTAAATGCCCAAGGCAAATATATATCAGGAATCGCTGAATTTTATATTCCATGGGTGACAAAGGCTCTCATTCCATATTTAAAATATTGCGATAAAATGGTTGGTGTAAGAGAATTGATCGCTTATGAGACAAAAGTAAGAAAAGAATCAAAATTCGCGGAATGGTTGAATGAATGTGATAGAGATCCAAGAGTCGTTAAAGCTGGAGTCGCCTCTGATAGGTTGTTTTTAAACCGATTTATTTCCCATGTTATGCAACTTCCATTAACTTTAGGTGCTATTCAGAAGAAGACTTCGCCAACTGATCCTGAATATAGAAATTTATCTAAAACAATCAAAGCTGTCAAAAAGTTATCATCGAAAATTGATTCAATGCAAGACTGTGCAGCTAAAACAAGAGCTATAAGAAATGTAGCATCTCAATTGATTTGGAAAAATGGCTGTGAAGTTAACATGGAATGGAATTCTCCAGAAAGATTGCTTTTTAAAAGGGGTAATGTTTCCAAAAAAAGAGATATGTGGCTAGATTCTTCCTCCCACTTGGTTTTAATGGATAATTACTTGCTTATGACAGAGGAAATCAGGGAAACTGCAGAAATCAAGCGCTACAAAGTATCAGAAAGACCAATTCCAATTGAATTTTTACTTATACAGATTAGTTTATTAGACAGGAGAACCACAACTCAGCCGGGACAGTTGACAAATGGGCCAATTTCTCAAGATGAGCCAATCACTTATGCATTTAAAGTTTCATATGCTGGGAAAACTGATTCTTATACTTTTTACACGAATACTGATGTAGAAAGAAAAGAGTGGTTGAAAATCATTGGAGAAGCTCAAGCAAGCCATAGAGAAAGAATCAAGTGCAATGAACCATTTAAATTAAAAATTTTATCAGATGCTGCTTTTGCGTATGAAAAGGAGAATTTTCCTCGTAAATTACCGATTTGTTCTAAAGGATCGGGAATTGAAATTGCTTTACAGGAAACAGCTGAGAAATTCCCCGGTAAAATTCCAAGACCATTGATGTATAGTTCAGTTTTAAGCTCTACTAGTTTCACTTATCAAGATATTGAATATTTGTTGGTAGGGTTAGATTATGGGGTCTATATGGCTCAAAGTGGCGAAGTTAGAAACTGGAAAAGAGTATTGGAGTTAAAGTCTATTTCTCAAATGTGTGTCTTGGAACAATTTAACGTTTTGGTTTTATTATCTGATAAGATTTTACAATATTATAAAATTGAAAATATTATTCCAGTTTTTAAAGGAACTCGAACCAAAACAATTGGACAAAAGTTGTCCAAGCAAGATGTTTTATTTTTTAAAGTTGGTGAACAAAAGGGCTCTACGTTGTTGTTTTACTCAAAACAAAAGGTTTCTAGCTCGGGATGCTACTTTAAAGTTGTTATTCCTAAGCTAGAAGAAGCGACAGGAAAGTTTGAATATTTCGAGGAACACAAAAAATTTAATATTCAAGCAGACTGTTCTGGATTGACAATATTTAGAAACACCTTTGCGATACATACAGCGAAAGGATTCGAGGTTTTGTCACTATCAATGTTGCAAGCTCAGTCAATTCCAATATTATCTGAGCCAAGTACAGTGCAAAAGAAGAACGCTTTTTCTAGTCTTGCCTTAATTAGAAAGAAACTTTCAAGTGCCAGCTGCAGGCCAATGGGGATTTTTAAAATCAACGAAATGAAAGAGCTATTGCTTGTTTATAACGAATTTGCTTTAATATGCAGTAACCATGGTGTTTTATCGAGAATTAGCTTGATCCCTTTTACTTTTAGGTGCAAAGGTGTTGCCTTCCAGGATGATTTTTTGGTTTTGGTTTCTCCAGACGTGATTGAGGTTTACAGAATAGATAAACATTCTTGCATGTTGAATTATATTCCAAAGCCAGTGCAAGTGATTACTGGCAAGAGAATTGTCTTGCTAGATGCAACACCAGGAAAGATCAAGATCTGCATGATCCACCCTAGAAAAATTGGAAGAGAACTCATCATGGAACTTTCTCCCAATGGGTTCTATAAAAGTCCTTCAGAATAAATCTGGCGAAGCAGTGATTGTTGATCGCTTTCTCTGCTACTATACGAATAATTTTTTGTTTTGTTTTTTTTGTTTTTTGTTTATTTTGTTTTCATATTTTGCTTTTTGCTTTCTTCTGTGCGATAGTTTTTTGATATTTCTTTTTGTATATGTTGTTTCTTTTCGAGACGCTACGTCTCGCTGTATTTTTCGAGCTCATGTTGAATATATGAAGAATTAATGAAGAACAGTCCAAAAGCGGAGGCCTTGAAAAGGTGAGAGGGCTCCAAAGGTCTTTGAGCATCTTCTCCCCAACTCCAACTGTTCAACCAACAGCAGCACCAAACTCGCCAGATACGTTTCGATGGATTTCACAACTAACATTCACAGAGAGCTCTGTGCTCAGATACTATACAACGAATTGACACAGCTCAAAACAGCTAGAGAGAGCAATTCTACGACGCAAAGCAGTTTCACCTTGTCGATCACTGTATCAAAAATCGTTGATGCTTTGAGAAACCACCCTTTATTGAACAATTATCTCGACAAGTTTTGCTACGATGTTCTGGATTGCAGTGCTGGAGAGGATGTTTCTAGTGCTACAGCCTCTAATTCAACGACTTTGAACTCCAGCTCAAGCGTTTTGCATGATAAAGAGCTATTGAAGTCATCGCCTACAATCATAGATAACAATTATGTTCTTGAAATTATTATGCAAAATTTTCAATCCTTTTATCTCAAACAGATGAAAAATCAAGATGATTCGCTAAAATTAAGCAATAATTATAATCAAAATTTAGCTTTGGGCTCCAACCAGTCTCTTCAAAATAGCAGCCAGTTACAAAATTCAAATTTGATTCAGTCTATGGGTGCAAATGATAATACTCGTTATCAGCTTTTTGAAATCAAAACTGAGAACAATGGCGATAATACGAATTCGATTTTGTTGACTTTAATTGATCCTGTTGATACAAAATTAAATTTTTTGAAAAATTTGACTTATCACCTTAATAATATGACAAAAAAAATATTAATTAAAGATATAGGAAACTTGGAATCTACTTACAGATTGTATGAAAATGAGATAAATTCAATTGAAAATGGAAAGTTTAATAGAGAACAATTAATTAAAGAGTGTAAAGATTTGGATTTAATCAACAAAATTAAAAAAGAACTGGATAATAAAAGGGAGTCTTTAATTGGGAATGAAAGTATAAGAGCAGGATTAAATATTGAAAATAATGAGGACCAAAATAAAAAAGATAACATCAGTATTATTAGTAATAGTAATAGTAATAGTAATAGTAATAGTAATAGTAATAGTAATAGTAAT
>JAKTTS010000063.1:0-44691 GCA_030560485.1 Ascoidea tarda (nom. inval.)
GTATAAACCAACATTGTATAAACCAACATTGTATAAACCAACATTGTATAAACCATCTGTACAAACCAATAGCGTACAAATCATTAATACATTGAGCATCTGTGTACAAACCACCAAATACGAATAATCAGAATATAATTATCAAAAGATAATCATCAATCACAACAGCAAACGCTGGCCCAAAAACAGGTTTATTTTATGAACTAGATGATCTACCCTGATTGATGCCTTTTGTCAATTAACAGCTTATATTTTAATAGTAATAAAATCAGAAAAAAAAAATGTAGAACAATTAATGTAGAATTTCTGAACGATTTTAGAAAAGTTTAGAAATTGAACATGTAAAACTAGACATGTAAAACTGGATATGTGAAATTAAATATCCAAGTGTATTTTTCCTTGAGAAAAAGGTGCAGCAAAGTTAGCTCTTAAAGGTGTTACAGCTATATTTCCTTGAGCAAGAACATTTCCATCGTTTATGCCATCGGATTCTGAAACAGTTTTATGAACTTGATTGTAATCAGGATCCCATCTAAATTGTATTTGATTGACTATACTGCCATCGATAATATCGATTGGATCATCTTTTATCATCACTGCATCCTCTTTGAAACCTGGTCTTGGTTCTTGATCAAAAGCAGTAAAAACTGAGTGCCATTTATTTCCAAGTATTGGAGCATAAATTATTTCGCTTTTATGTAATGTTTCAATCAACGGGACATTGATTGAGTATAATTCAGTTGAATTGTCATTTGGCCAGCTTTTATAAAGATGGTCAATTAATTTCACGGAAACCTTGGAAGCATGCTTAATAATGTGTTCATCAATATCATTTGATTCAAAAGCAAATGAGACAGCTATTGATTTTTTTCCACTTAAAGCAGCTTCTAAAGCAGCACCAATGGTTCCACTGGTCAATGCATATAGAGCGGTTGTGTTTCTTCCGTAGTTTGGACCCGAAATGACCAAATCAACAGGGCCTTTGTCTTTGTAAAGATAATTGGCTCCAATATCAGCACATGCAGCCGGTGTGCTATCAATTAAAGCCCATTCCTTGTGAGTTTTTCGAAAGGATTTATCAGGCAAAGCAAAAGGTCCATTGTAAGAATTTGAGTTCTTAATATTAGTTGGATAAATAAAAGAAGCAGTTAAATTCTTACCAGCAAAATACGCCTTTCCAATCCAAGATTTTTGAACACTTGGTAAGCAAATACTTAGATCCCAATCAGTGTATTCATTGATTGCATTGACTAAAAATCTGATATATGGAGAGGTGATATCGTTAGGAGGACCATCATCATTAGTAAGTAAAACGTGCATTTTCTTTGGTATTTAAATCTATTTGAATTAATTGAGCACAAGGTAATAATAATTAAATAACCAATTGATTATAATTTATCCCAATACTAGTATAATAAATTTTTATTTTTATTTTTATTTTTTTCAATTTCTTTTATCATTTTTATAATAACTATTTTAAAGATTTGTAATGTCTTTGATCTTTAGGTTTTGATCTTTGATATAAATGTAAAATCCTAAAGAAAAATAAAGTTGAAACAATCGTTCGAATTTGGAGACATGAGAAAAGCATGGGGTTTTTTGGGTTTAAACTAGATAAGTTTTATTGGTTAACAATAGACTATTGAAGCAAAATGGGTGATATTATAAGAAACGTGAAACATAGAAAAAAAATGTGTTGAAACATTTGATCAAGAAACAAAGATAATAATTGGGGATGAGAAGATAAATGGAGAAGACGTTTTTGCTGGAAAATCTGTTGGTAATTGCACAGCAACTAATCAAGAGAGCCCATGAGATAAACAAGTCCAAAATTAGGTTGGGCATTTTCGAAACGTCCTTCCAGTTTGAGAGTGCATCGAGCCATTGATAAAAGTATCAATTCGATAGGTGGAAAGAGATAAGAAGTGAAAATTTTAACCTATTCTGCAAGATAGCTTTGGATGTTGCTCAGCGATTATCAGCTGGGCTTTTCAACGACATTTCTCTTTCCATCCTGACCTGTCATCCGAGAACACAGTAGCAGAACCACCATCAACACTCTAACCTCTTGCTATCGGTTGTTCATTACAATCATCAACCCTCACAGTTCCTTATTCAAAGGCCTTTTTCGGCAAAAGACGCCGGATCCGTGGGTGTGGTTTGTACCGGGGGCATGGAACACACTTCACTGTGAATCACCTCACTGTGAATCGCTTGAATATGTCTTGAAGAAAATGGAGCTCATCTGCTCAAACCAACTAATTAATTTCTTAGTAATCAGAATCGAAATCCGATATGTTTACTGGCATTTCACTCCTCTTGTTTCCTATATCTTCAATCAATATATTTGGTTCTGCGTGGTATTTATTGAAGATCTCTTCTGTCTCACACAATAAAAAGATATTAAAATACAATATATGCTCCAAAAATGACATCTGATTTCACGAAAAACGAATTTATTGAATTTATTAAATGTGAATCAAAAACGTTCAGTCACTGCTTGAGCTTAATCTATTCAAATAACACTCAAGATGAATCAATTTTATCTAGATCTATTCCAAAATAATATCCTAAAAATTCAAAACATTGAAAATTTAGTTCATTTGAGAATATTGGATTTATCCAGTAACTAAATCGAACAAACTGGTATTGCAGACAACAGAAAATATCCGGATAATTTGAAGTCGTTAAACCTATCATTCAATCTTTGAGAAATCTTCAATAGAGCTTTACCATCTACAAATGCTAGATCAATACGAGCAAAGTGTTTATTTTTCAATTCAAAGTGATTAATTGAGTTGAAATTTGAATCAGTGAGTTAACTACATTTAAAATAGTCTTTTGAGTTAAAAAAAACTTTCCAGTTAACGTTCCCTTCCAATTTTTAAAATGTGGTATAAGTATAATCATTGAAATCAAAAACATTTAGTTTCAATCCAAAAAGGTTGAAAGACTGATCAAAGTATTAGTTGGCTTTGCATTTTAATTTATTTTCTTGCTCGTTTTTAATTTTTATTTAAAACATTTTTCAAATTAAAGGAACAAAGCTTTTGGAATTGTTTATAAAGTCTGAAATACCATAGGTCTATTTTGAATCAACCGATTATTAAAAAAATTCACCACATGAATGAGTTTATTCCTAATCAAGAACTTGGTCTCTACAGATTTGCAAATCATTCAAATCTCTTTCCGCGTAATTTGATATTTTTGCTGTATTTGTTGAAGACGAAAAACCATAGTCGATGAAAAAAAACTCATTATTAAAAATAAACATGTTTGACGTTTTAATATCTTTATGATATATATTTAATTTATGTAAAAGGGATAGTTGTAGAAAGCCCTTTTTAAAGTCCTCTTCAGTAGATGGTTTGCTTGTACCTAAGTCTTCCATTGCAATATATAATCCACAGAATTCATAAAAGTGGTTAGAGTTAATCATTAAACATCCTGTTTTATATATTTTGGGAACATTTATTTTTTGGTGCTTGCCACATTGATTATTACAATCACTAATTTTTTCATAAATTTCCACTTCTGATTTGAAGGAATTATGGGATAACCTGACTCGATCGCTATACTTTAGCTTATTATTGCCATGTTTTGCTTTTGCTGCAAATGGGTCAAAAACCTTTAGTATGATTGTCTCAGTTTGTGGGTGACAAACACTGCCAAAAGCATTGATATACTGGTGCCATTTCACAGAAAAAACCTGGCTGTTAAATCATCTTCCGATTTGAATACTATCAAATTTTAAATTGATTGTTTTAATTTCACATTTATCAAAAATATGATTAAAATCTTGATAGTATGTTTGCCGAAAGTTTTTAAAATAACTTTGCCGCTGTTCTCCCCAACCTTCAACTATATCTGTTTCACTTCTGACAATACTGTTATAATAATTCTTCATTATTTGTTGCTTCCTTTTCAATTATTTTTCTGAATCCCAAATTTCTTCAGATATAGATGCCAATACCATGTTTCTCAATGTAAGTCCACTACTTTGAAGATTTATTACTTTATATTTAATTGGAACTGATTGGGAATCAGCAAATTCATATTTAGTATTTTCGATCGTTTCCAAATCTAATCGGATCAACACTGTAGTTATGAAATCGGTTAGAATGCCTTTATAACACTTTCCAGCCAACATTGGTCCCATTAGCTGCTGGAAAATCATGTCTGGTCTTGGTTGTCTTTTACTATTATTATTTTTCACTCGTTTAATATCACGATTTACTATGAAGCCTGTCAGATCAAATAGCTCATCCATCAGTGGTGAGATATTAAAGTTTTTAACTTCAACTGGAATTATTAATTGAGTTCCATTATAAATAGATAAATCTGGGATGACCTGTGAAGTTATTTGTTTTTTCCGAATCTTGTGCTGTATCCGAATTGACCTTTGACTGAGTGAAATAATTTCAAAATTAAACAGTATCTTAAATATTGAACAAATTGGTTCAAGCACATATTGTTGAAAAGCTCCTTGATAGTTCATTTCAGTTGCCAGACTCAATTGCAAAGTGTTGAAGTTTGTTTCTAAATAATTGGGTCCAACTATTAAAAGAATGCTTAAATCATCATGTAATTTTCCGTTGGTTTTGTAACTTTTTTCAAACTCTCTCAATAAATGCTTAAAGTAGGTGTCATCCAAGGTATTAGATATAGGTGATGGAACCAAGTTTGGTAGCGTCTAGATTAACCTGTTACTGCTGATGGTACTTGCTATTGGAGTTGGCCTTCTTTTAATTTCATTATCATTATATATAATTTTCAAATTTAAGGTGGGAACATTAAAAACATATTTATCATATTTTCTGGTGTTTTATTTTGTCTAAAGTATTTTACAATATCTTTAAACTTAACATCCTCTTTTCCTTTATTTGAAAGAGATTCATACTTTTGGGAATAACAGGGTTATAGTTTAAGATTATCCATTATAGAAAAATTGTGAGTATTCTTAGGTTAGCTGATATAACTACCGCCGAGATCAGTATCAAAACAATCAGAAATGCTAGCCACAATGATTCGCCAATAACTCTTGTTAATTGTATTATCAGAAAACCAAATCAACTGAATATTAGGTGAAATCTCATTTGATTTTGTACTGGTGCTAGGGCAATAAAAAAACCATTTCTCTGCTTTCCAAAGGATCAATAAAAGACCACTTTTCCATTTCACGAAAACAGTGCGGTTTCTACAAGCTGGAAGAACAAGTACCAATTTGTTATTTCAAATTGGAGTTAGTTTTATTCCACTTGAGTTGCTGAAAATTTTATTCATTACAATGCTATTGAGTCCAATTTTAAACCCTCTTCACTAACAGTGTCTATCCGTTGAAACTGACAAAATGCTAGTGACATGTACAGACTGTTTTTACATTAGCATTTTTTCATCATAAACAGACAGGCACTCGTAAAATATGTTATTCAGCAATAAATTTCTAAAAACAGGATCATCATATCCGCACCGTTTACCGTAAGACGGAAAAGTGGTCTTTTATTGATCCTTTGGAAAGCAGAGAAATGGTTTTTTTATTGCCCTAGTACTAGTAACAAATACCACCTCAACCACTAATTATACTGCCACAATATAACAATGCACTTTACTCTTGATCTCTGCAAAGACTGTGATATGACTGTCTCCGCCAAAATCGTTGACACATTCTACAAAAGTGCATGAGCCTGGAAAAAATTGGAACTCAAAAAGCAAAATTTTGGACATCCGCCATATCCGGATTCCTAATTTCACAGATTAAACGGCATTTTCGTGCACGTGCAACTAAGAATTGTACTGCCTTTAAAACGACGTGAATAATTGTCGGTTTCTTGCTTCACTGAAAAGACTACTGATGACTACTGTTCTATATCGTTGCCACCATTCATTTCCTTGCACCAGTTGAATATTATGTCCTTCAATCTTTCGGCTCTGATGATTCCCATTCTGATTTTCTGTAGGTTTTTGACAAACTCCTCGTTTCTTTGCAACGCCAACTGGAGCCTTTTTCTGACTGCATCTGCCACTTTGGGGTCAAATCCATAATCTGGGTCTAAATCTATTTCTGGCAATGCAAAAAATGGATCAACCTCTATTGCATTCTCAATGTTATTATGATTGCTACCGTTGGGGTTTCCGTTCATAACGTTAGGGTTTACATTTGAATTTGTACGAGAGCTGGGAGTGGAATTGCCTTTAATCAAACCATTTGGATTCTTCAAGTGGTGTTGGTAAAACTGATTCAAATTATTAGTGATTCCCTCGCAATCTGGAGATTCAAATACCTTTTTGGGCGATGATGTATTCAATTTAATAAGAGCATCTAAATCGCCAATATTATTATTGCTAATTTCATTGTTATTACTAGTATTATTTCCAAAAATTTCATAAATGTCACTAAATTCAACATTGTTATTTTTGATTAGATTATCAAATTTCAATGACCGATATTCATAATCGGGCAATTTTAAATTGTCCACTTTGAAGTTATATGGATCAGCACCGATAAATCTATCCATCAATTTTGTTAGATATACTACATTATTTTGTTCATATTCGATTAAGTTTATTGTTCTTTCAGCCAATTTTCGCAACGTATCACTTTTGAAAATTTTATTATAAATTTTAGATGTCACTATTGATTCAGGTTTATTAACTGGCTTTAATAAATACTCGGTATTAATTTGAGGCAAAAAAATATCACTATCACTATTTTCAAGTTTATCTAAAAATTCTTGGTTTTTTTTTTCATTTTTATTTTCAGTTTTGTTTCTATTTATATGATCGTTGGGATTGTTGTTAAAATCAAGAGCATTTAAATTTTTTTTCCTTTTGTTTAGTAAATTATCATTGAAATTGTCATTAATACCATCATTTAAATTATTGTTATTGTTATTGTTATTGTTATTGTTATGATTATGATTATGATTATGATTATGATTATGATTATGATTATGGTTGTTGTCATTATTATTAGTAGGAGTGGTAGTAGTAGCACTAGTAGTAGCAATATTATCGATATCATTATTTTCATTTAAAATTTCCGATATTTTTCGTTTTTTCAATAGCTTTTGTTCTTTGTCTTCCAAATTAACATTTAAAATATTTTGGGTATTGCTATAACTTATCAAAAAATCCCTTCTTATATACTGGGATCCATTTATTAATTTTTTACCTCGATTACTCTCAATATGTGGTAAAGTCTTTATATTTTGATTATCACTTTGGTCATGATTGAAATACTTAGAGTCGCTGTCAAAACTATTTAAACTATCAAATTGGTCAAAACTATCGAAGTTATTATTATCTGATGATATTTTCTTTACTCTATCTCTGTTGGCAATAACAGTTCTGAAGATATGAAAAAAAAAAATGTGTTAGTCCTGTAAATCCCAAACGAAAGTAAAAGCAGATAAGAAGTTAAAAAGTGAAAACAGGTGGAAACAAAAAGCGAATAACAAAATTGATCCACAAACAACCCAAACATACTTTATCGCATTCATAGTTAGTTGGTCCATTGCTGCTGCTGTGCTGCTGCTGCTGTGCTGCTCTCTTGCACTGAAATATTTGGAGATAGTTGGATCAAGCGTGGAAAGATAGAACCACTGCAACTAATCACCTTCACCAAGTAACGTTCCTACCAAAAAGCAAGGTAAAAAGCAAAAAAAGAGCGTGTGGGTTATGTAAGCACACGTGTGCTTAGATCAACGCTTATAAACGCGTCAAGGCGCTTTTTTCACCAGGCTTTTTTTTTGGAAACGCGTCTGGATCAAAACCAAAGTGTTAAATACAAAGCGGGAGCCAGATTTCAAATAGCGTTTTTTTCAATGCTCTCTGTTTCTCACCATATCCATTCTATTCTCCTCTTATTATACTAAATTCAAATAACAATGCTTGAAGGTAAATTTGAAGAAGCCTCTCTCTTGAAAAAAGTTGTAGAGTCCATAAAGGATTCGGTTCAATTGTGTAACTTTGTTTGTTCAGAGCATGGAATCACTGTCCAGGCTGTCGACGACTCTCGTGTTTTGTTGGTTTCTTTGTTGATCGGTAACGAGGTCTTTTCAGACTACAGATGCGATAGAAACATCACTTTGGGTGTTGATTTGAAATCCTTTGCTAAGATCATTCGTTGTGGTGGTAATGATGATTATCTAACTTTAATAGCTGAAGATTCTCCCGATAGTGTCACATTAGTATTCGAAGATAAAAACAGTGACCGAATCTCAGAATACTCATTAAAATTGATGGAAATTGACAATGAATTTTTGAAAATCGACGATATGGACTATGATTCAGTCATCAAAATGCCCTCAATTAATTTTCAAAAAATTTGCAGAGATTTAAGTACTTTATCAGAATCTCTACAAATCCTAATAACAAAAGACAGTATTAAATTTATGGCTGAAGGTGAAACAGGTAATGGCAGTGTTATCTTAAAACCTCGTACTGATATAGACAAACCTGAACAAAGTATCACTGTCAAACTAAATAACGCTGTCAATTCAACTTTTGGTTTAAAATATATAGCTGATATTGTCAAAGGCACTTCATTGTCAAATCAAATTGTTATCAAAATATCAAACAGAACTCCTGCTTTATTTGAATATAAATTGCAAAGTGGTTACTTGCGTTTCTATTTGGCTCCCAAATTTGAGGACGAATAAATTAAATAATCATTAAATAATCATAGTCATTATATAGTTTTAATATATCTAAAAAGTATAAAAATTGAAAATTGAAGATAGAAAATTGAAAACTGAAAATTGAAAATCTATCAAATTGGAAAACTGAAAAACTATTGATCCAGAAATCTAAATGCTCAAAACCTTAAAACGCTAAACTATATTACTGCACCCGTATTACCTACGCCATTTACATTGTTTCCTTCACCTATAGCATTCAAGTAACCAGATCTAACATGGCTTCTCTCCGTTATTGGTAATAATAACCTAAATGCATCATGCTGATTTAAGTAATATCGGTATAATCGTTTAGTCCTTATAAATCCCATATTTTCATACAACGATATAGCTGCTTTATTGACAACCTCTGTTTCTAACATGATCTCATCTGCTCCTTCTTGGACCATTTTCTCAATTGATTTTAAAATTAACTTTTTAGCAATACCATTTCCTCTGTACTTGGGTTCAACTGCAACCATTCCAATATACCCTCTCATTCGAGCGTTTCTATGGGGCTCTAATTTACATATAATGGCTCCAATCAATTCCTCTTTTTCACTTTTCTCATCGTAATACTTTGCCAAAAAACACAATTTGGGCCATATTGTTAAAAAAAACAAATAAACATATACTGAATAGGGTTCTGATAAATTCGCATTAACCAACTTTTGAATGTCTAAAAAATCCTCTTTGTTTTCGGATTCCAACTGAGAATACTTGATGTCCAACATTTCGCTCAGGTTTCCAGCCAAATCTATCTCTTTACCACCTCTTTATCTGCTATTTGTTACCATTCACTACACCATTTTCTTTCAGCTTTTGCTTTCGCTGAAAAACGGCGTTTTGCTCGTGATTTTTCGGCAGCTCTTTCCGGTACGTTTCCCCGGAATCGAACAGCTTTTGTTTTCGCCTCTGATTTGTAATTGAAAGAAGCTTCAGCAGCCCAAGTCAACAGTATATTTGTTTTCTTTATCAGGAGGTAGTGAAAGAGACGAGACACTGATCACATATCATAATGCCTTCAAAAAAATTGCCCACTAAGGACTCCTCACAGGAATTGATAAAGGACTCCATAGCAAATATAACAAGAATCATAGAAAATGACACCGATATCTCGTTAATTGACTTGAATTTGATCCAGCAGTTGAACACCCAAAAGACATTAAATCTAATGAAATTGGAGACAAAATTAGATCTTATACTAAATGAGAGCAAACAAATCACCCAAATCAACAGGGATTTGACCAACACTTTGACTAAATTAAACGTATTGGAGAACCAAATAAATCATTTGGAGCAGATCGCAAAGGAAATGGATGAATGGTCAAAGGAATTACAGGTCAAATCTAGAAGAATTCGAAAACAAAATTCTATATAATAGCCGATTAATGCCTTTTGTGAAAATATTGCAATTTATTAATATTTACAGTACTTATAATACATGGGTAGCTCAAGAATCACTTCCCAATGCAAAAACTGGAAAAGACAACATCGAGAACTTCCTCAATTCCAATTGCAGTGCCTGTAATTTTGCCAATTCCTTCGACTGATTGTTTCAAACTTTCTGTTGCCAATACTACATCTTCTAATTCAACAAAATTCTCAAATTCTTCCATTCCAAATAGGATATCATTTTTAATTATGTCTTGACATCTTTCTGACAACCCTAATGGTTCAATCTCTTCTGTTAATGAAATCTGCTTAAAGCTCTTGATCAACTCATCCATCAACTCATCGATGCCAATCTTAGTACTGCATGATATTAGATTCAATGCCTCCTTGGTTATATTCAAACTCAGTGCAATTTTTTCAATTATGTCTTCAAGTTTTTTTTTATCTTTAACCAAGTCGATCTTATTTAGTATAATTAACATCTTTTTATCTTTGTTCTTGAGTTCTCTTATTTGTTCGATTATTTGTTCGTTTCTTAACTCCTTCTCAAATTTGTCAGTTGATAATATTAACAACGTTAAATCGCTATTTAGTGCGTTAAATTTGGCTCTTTTAATTCCTTCATGTTCGATTATATCTTGAGTATTATTCAATGATCGTATGCCTGCTGTATCGCCGAGCACAACTTTATAGCCCGCAATATCTAATGGCACATTAACAATGTCTCTTGTAGTTCCTGCAATATCGCTAACAATAGCGACTTCATTATTTGCCAACTGATTTAATAATGATGATTTGCCAACATTTGGTGGTCCCAATAAAGTTAGCTTGAACCCTTTTAATAATATTTCAGATCTTTCACCTCTTCTAAGATATTCTTCAATTTCATGCTTAGTTTTTTGAATATTATCATTTACTTGATTCAAAATCTTATTTGTTTCTTCGCTAAGATAGTCTTCACCAAAATCTAGTAAGGCTGTTAATTTTGCTATATTATTCAAAATATTTGTTCTCCATTGATTAAATACTCTTTTATTATCACCTTTCATTGAATTCATTGCTGCAATTCTTTGAGATTCTGTTTCTGCTTCAATTATATCGCGAATTCCCTCAATTTCTGTTAAATCAAATTTCCCATTCATAAATGCTCTTTTAGAGAATTCGCCATTAACTGCATATCTAATATTTTTATTCTTATTATTATTCAATGACTTGATTGATGCTAGTACTGTGTTAATTATTGAGATTCCACCATGCAAATGAAGTTCGATTAAATCTTCACCAGTAAAGGATTTTGGACCCTTAAATGATATCACAACTGCTTCATCTATAATGCTTTTGGTCTTTGGTGAATAGATTTTTCGAATCACTGCAACTCTTGGTTTAGGTGGTGAGTATTTATTTAATGTTAATTCTTGTAAAATATAACTTGATTCGGGCCCAGATATTCTTATGATTCCAATAGCAGATTTCCCCTGTTTTGTTGATAAAGCAAAAATTGTAGGTATAGAGAAAAACCTCTTGGTTATAGTAGATAAGAAAGTAATTTTTCTATTTATTGTAGTATTTTTAAACATTATCTCCTGGAGAAATTCAATAAGATAGGTTATTTAAGAAAAAATCATTTGTACTGGAAAACTAAATTAGACTAGATTTTCACTAACCTTATTGTTATTCAACTGTTTTAGATTTGATCAAAAGCAAAATTCTTTTTCCTTCAGACTTCAAAATATCGAAACCAGAAAAAATGATTGCAAGATTTTACATTAAAGAGCCTGTCATATTTTACTCAAAAAGATTTTTTAGCAGATCATTTATATTTAATCATGAGAACCCCTTAGTATGTTTGATTTTACGTTCTATTTTATGTGCACTTTATCAAATCTTCAGTGACTTAATTAGCTAACACCAAATAGGGTTTGCCCAAAAAGTCACCAGAAATTCCTCGAATGTCAAGAGGTTTGCCAGTAAGACAACACATTCCTCATGTAAAAAAAGTAATACTTGTTTCTTCTGCCAAAGGTGGTGTAGGAAAATCGACGGTTTCTTCGAACATTGCTTTATCTCTACAAAAATTGGGAAAAAACGTTGGTTTGTTAGATGCTGATTTATTTGGCCCCTCAGTACCTAAATTATTCAATCTCTCAGGAGAACCTCGAATATCAGATTCTGGCAAGCTATTGCCTCTAACAAATTATGGCTTACAAACAATGTCAATGGGCTATCTTATTCCCAGTGAGAAATCTGCAGTCGCCTGGAGAGGAATGATGGTGATGAAGGCATTACAACAACTTCTATTTGAGGTGGAATGGAATAACTTAGATATTCTAGTGATAGATATGCCCCCAGGCACTGGTGATACCCAACTAACAATAAGTCAGCAGGTCAAGGTGAATGGAGCAGTTATTGTCACGACTCCTCAAGATATAGCTCTAATTGATGCCATAAAAGGAATCACAATGTTCAACAAGGTCAATATTCCAATCTTGGGATTGGTCCTAAACATGAGTTTTTATGTCTGCCCAAACTGCAATCATGAATCTCATATTTTCGGCAACGATGGCGTCAAAAGAGAAGCCGAAAAGCAGCGGTTGGATATTCTAGGTTCTATTCCCATCAACGAGAAAATCTGTCGCCAGTCAGATTTGGGCAAACCAATTGTTATTTCTGATCCAGACTCTCCTTCTGCTGCTTTTTATGTTGAAATTGCTCGAAAAATCCTCCAGAAGCTTGAAAAATAAAAATCCAGCAGAGTGGGTTCATGCGAAGAATATGCATATTTACGCTGGATCCCTTGGTTCGGGTCTTCACAATCCCAATTAGGAAATTGGTAGTTTTGTGCCTTTGGTGATTTTGATGCTTTTGGTGCTTTCAACCTTTGTTTTGAGCTTTAATTGTATAGATTTTGATATTGATAACAACCAGTATTTGGTCAAATCTCAACATATGCTTTTCAATTAGCTTAGCTATTCTAACACACACTGATATTTGCTAAACATAATCAATAAATAATTTATACGATGGCTATTCAAAATCAAATGCTATTTAAAATATTTTTATTTTATTTTAAATTCTCCTTTTCATTTCCTGTTTTACCAGAGCTAGCTCAAGCTGATTTAGCTACAAGTCAGGTTCCTGATGTTTTAGATTTAAGATCTTCAATTTTATCTAATGAGGTTGCTTCAAACTTAATAACGAACAATAATGAATTGAAAAATGAGGTTCAGGTTTTAATTGAAGATATTAACAGTTACTATTTGAATCAAAATAAAAACATTGATCAAAATCAAAACATTGATCAAAATCAAAACCAAAGCAATATTGTGGAACAGGTTCCAATTCAAAGTAATTCTAAACCTCTACCAATTTATACAGAAAAAATATTACCTGAAGCTCCATCAGATTTTCCTGATGATAACGGGTTGTCAATTCTTTCTTGGGAGGATTTAGCTGTGATTTCAAGTAAATTTGAAAGAATAAATAAAAGAAATTTAGAAAATAAAGAGGCAAATACTTTAGATTACCATTTAAATAAGAAAGCTTCTATTGAATTAAATTTTAAAAATCTTGGTTCTAGGAAAATTGCAAAAATGAAAAATCAAACAATGAATATCAAAAATGGCTCTTTTTCCAAAATAACAGATAAAACTACTAAATTAATTAATAAAAAACCTGATTTCGATTTATCCGGCTTAATAAGGCACGAGAAACGTTTTGATTCTGATTCTGATTCTGATTCTGATTACCCCCAATATCCATTAGAAGAATATCCTATATCATCCGCCACTGAAGGAATACGGGAAAGTTTTGATTTTGAAGAGTATGATAATGTATATGATTACCAATATGATAATGACAACGATTATGAAACTTATGAAATTGTTTATCCCTCAGATATATATTACAATCAAGATGATGATGAAAATGAAAGTCATGATAATGAAGATGTTAATGTTAATAACAATTTTAATGACAATAGTAATGATAATGGTAATAAGGATGATTTTTCTAATTTAAAAAGTAAAAATGAATATTCTTTTCCCAACCCCGATTTTTATCAAAAAGAAATAGAACGTTTTGAAAACAGTATTCGCAAAGATTTTAACAAACAAGAAAACTTTGAAAACTCTGAAAATTCTCAACCTGTCAAATTAAACCTAAAACCTAATCAGGAAAATCTCAATGCATTAAATAGAACAAACTCCACATCTTATGAGTTTTCTCCAGAAATTTTAATTGAAGAAAGTCCCAAAGAAACTTTTGAAGATGAATTGTCCTATCATATCACTGAAAAATACGATTCTCGCCCATATTTGGTTGACAGTAGTAAGCAAAAGGATAACGATCAAAAAGATAGTAATCAACAATCCCTCTTTTTATCACAAGAGGGTCAAGCTCATGCCCTCAAAAACTCCAGCTCAAACTCTTTTACAAAAAATAGAGAACTTGATTATGACAGTGTTTTCTTTTCAAATTCCAGTTCTTCAATTCAAATAAGCTGTTTAATTAAAAATCTTATGGCGGTTTATGTGCTTTTATTTGTTTTTTTTTAGACTACTTAATCTATGTTTTTAAAATTTGTTTATTTATAAGAATATATGTATTAGGATTATGTTAATCTTCAAGAGATTTTTTTGAAACATTCTAAAAAACTTATCAAAATAAAATAAACTTCAAAAGAATATAGAGTATAGAGTATAAGAATATTAAGTGTAAATATAAAAACATCAAATGAATTATTAAAACAATGCGCACAATTTAAATTATCTAGGATTAAAAAAATGTGCTTTCTAACAAAAAATTAAAGTAAAAAATAGTGATTAACAATCAGAAATGTATTGTAAAAAAAATGAGTTGAAAAAAATGTATCTTATTTTATCAATTGAACCATATTACCATCAACAACAGTTGTAGCTCTAGAGAAAGAAGCATATTTCTCAAATGGTGAATTTCTTTCCAAATCGTATTCTGGGTTGTGAACTTCATCTGGACGACGTCTGTAGTAAATACGTTTGATCCATAAATATAGTTCTGAACCACCGAGGAAAAGAATAGAAAATCCAACTGCAACACCCCATTCATAATCAATTGGTTTGTGTAAGAAAACTTTTTCATTAATAACTGGAATGTAAACTAATGGGAAAACGGTAACAACACCGAAAATAACTGACCAGAATAAAAATTGATTTTTCCACAAATCTTTAAATACTTGTGTGTAAGGAGTTTCTGATTCTGGATTCATCTTGAATAAAGATTTTCTGGTATCAATGACTTCCCAAGCAAGAATTAAAGCACACCATGTCATATTAGCAAATGAAGCAGATCTTGCTCTGAAAACATAGTTACATGAAGGGTTATAAGAGTCGTTACATTGAGTACCAAGTTGGCCTCCACCTTTTCCATAAATAATGGCAACAAAACAACCCATACAACAAATAGCCATCCAGAAACCATAAACCATCATATCACAAAGAACTTCTCTAGTAAAAATACCTTCTTTGGGATCCTTTGGTGGTTTTTCCATTGAATCAGGTCTAGCATGTTCAAGACCCAAACCCATGGCTGGAAAACATGAGGTAACAACAATAATCCATAAAACTTCAACTGGAGATAATGGGAAAACAGAAAATCCATCGTCATCAATGAAAACCAAACCAACCATTAAGTAAATGGCTTGAGCAACGTTTTCTGCTAATAGTTGTAAAACAAATTTTTGAATGTTATCAGCCATACGACGACCTTCTTCAACAGCATTTAAGATGGAAGCAAAATTATCATCGGACAAAACAATATCAGAGGCATCCTTAGCAACATCAGAACCTGAAATACCCATAGCAATACCAACATCGGCCTTTTTCAAAGATGGAGAATCGTTAACACCATCACCAGTCATTGCACAAAATTGACCGCGTCTGTGTAAAGCGTCGATCATTCTAACTTTGGTTTGAGGAGCACATCTTGCAATAACTAAAGGCAAAACAGGCAAGTTGTCAATTTCCTCATCAGTTAAGGCATCAAATTGGGCAGCAGTCATAACCATAATCCTAACGACATCTTCAGCGTAATGATAAAGGTTGTGAGGTAAAATACCAATTTCTTGAGCAATGGCTTTAGCGGTACCTGGATGGTCACCAGTTAACATATGAACAGAGACACCACACTTGTGACATTTTTTAACAGAGGCGGCAGATTCTAAACGTGGAGGATCATAAATACCCACTAAACCCAAGAAAATCAAGTTATTTTCAACTTCATTTCTGTCAATTTTAGCGTATTCGGCATCGGAAATTTTTTGATCGCCAAGTTTAGTTGCAAAAGCCAAGACTCTTAAACCGTCATTGGCAAAAGCTTCCATTTGACTTTCAATAGTTCTAACGTCATCTTCAGTTAATTCAATGATATTTTCTTCTCTAATTGATTCAAGGTTGGCAGTTTTACCAGAAGAGTGGCCGTACCAGTATCTGCAGCATCCTAAAACTCTTTCAACAGCACCTTTAGTGAAGACGTGAGTTTCATTAGTAGACAAATCTTTATAAACAGCGGACATTCTTTTGATAGAGGAATCAAAGGGGTATTCAGCAAGGTGGTCATATCTTTTATTTTCACCTTCAGTTAAACTTTCTCTTGGTAGATTAGAAGCAGAGGTATAAACTTGGATAGCAATTTCAGTTGGATCACCATGAGCTTTCCATTCAGGTTCAACGGTTGGATCGCTGGTATCTTGAAAGACGACAGCGACGTTAGCCAAAGTTGCGGTTTTCAACCAAGAAGCATATTTGTTTGGAATTGGAGAAGGTACGTTAGAAGAATATTCAGAGTTGACTTCGTTTTCAGCAATTTCAACAGGAGAACCGAAACTAAACTTGATGGTACGGGTGGTTGGATCCAAAGGTTTTTTAATGTCAGACACGGCATAAGTACCGACACCTGGAATCCAGACATTTCTGACAATCATTTTACCTTGAGTTAAGGTACCAGTTTTATCGGAACAGATTGCACTAACAGCACCCAAGGCTTCCAAGGAGTCTAGTTTTCTAACAATGACGTTTCTTGTAACCATAACAGAAGCACCGACAGCCATTGTGATGGTTAAGACGACGACTAAAGAGGATGGAATCATAGATAAGGCAACACAGATGGCATAGATGGCGACGTTTTTGTTGACAATCATTTTTTGGGAACCCATAACGATAATGGCAAAGATAACAGCAATAACAAAAAGACCACACGCAAGTCTTGACAAACGACGATGTAAAGGAGTACCGACGTTAAGACCTAAGAAAGCACCAATAATGTCTTTTAAAGTACCGAAAAAAGCTTTGAAATAAGCTCTTTTTGGAGCAGCGCCATGTTCATCTTTTTGAACTTGTCTGACTTTTGATTTTTTGTCGTTTAAGGATTGAGCAATCATACCAATTTGGGTTTGTAAACCAGTTGAAACAACAATAGCAGTGGCTCTACCTTTTGAGACAGTGGAAGAACTAAAGGCCATGTTAAGACGATCACCAACAGAGATTTCGTGGGTATAGACTATAGTATGGTCCTTAGAAACAGGCAAAGACTCACCAGTCAATAAGGCTTCATCTGTTTCAAAATTTAAAGAATCGATTAATCTTAAGTCAGCGGGAACAGTATCACCAACTTTAACAATAACAATATCACCTGGAACAACTTCTTTGGTTGGGATGGTTAAATCGTTACCACCTCTGATGACTCTTGCAGCAGGAGAAGACAAAGATCTTAAAGAACCCATAGTTTTTTCGGCGTTAACATCTTGATAGTAACCAACAACAACATTAATACCAACAACAAAGGCAATGACACCACCACTGATCCAATCTTTTATAGCCAAAGCAATAATCATAGAAATGAACAAGACCAAGATCATAGCATTACAAACTTGTCTTAGAAAGATTTTGCCATAAGGAACCCCAGTTTCTTTACCTAGAGTGTTTTCACCATAGAGGGCGAGGTTTTCTTTGACTTGGCTGTCAGATAAACCAACATTGACATCGGAGTTATAAGTCTTTTCAAGTTGTTGGATAGTTAATTGGTATGGAGGTTTTGAGCCTGAATCCGAGTTCAATTTCTCTTGGATTGAAGACATGATGGATTAAAATATGATGGAGAGAATTGGAGTATTCAATATTTCAATGGAGGAAATTTTAGATATAGATTTGATTAATTTGATCCAAAAAGAAGAAAATTATATTGTTATCATTGATTTCCAAATATATATATATATATGAAAAGAAAAAAAATGATAGGATTGAAACTTGATTGAGAAAAGAACAACCAAAGATAGATAGTTTAAATAATCGAAAACAAGAAAATGAAAAGGGGAGAAGTGGGAGAAATGGAAGGGAATCGATGAGATGAGTTGATGGATGAGTTAGAAAATTAAAAGCATGGTAAAAGGTTTATATGGGGGATTAAAAGAGTATTTATATGGTCAAAAACCCAAAAACTAGAGCAAGAAATCAAAAACAAAGAGTGAAAAGTTTATAGTAGAGCCAAATAAAGTTGCTTCCGGTCGGATAGAGGCTGCAGATCGGCGGTCGGAATAGCACAGGTCGGAGTTGGCTGAAATTCGGATGTGGTGCGGCTGCGTGCAGCGGAACGCGTGCTTTTTAAACAGAGCAGTGATTGGCTGGGAGTTTTCCTCAAAGATAGCGGACAGATAGCGGACAGAGAGAAAAGAACCTGGAGGCTGAAAGAAAGAAAGCACAATGGGGAAAGAACAATAGAGGCAGGTGGTTGAGAAGGAGCTTCTTCTGAAGCTCCAGGAGGTGCTTTGCAATATGGTTTCAACAAATGGCTTTTTGCTACTGCTGTTCTGCGCTGAACGAGCCTTTGCGTGGGCAAATGTCGTCAAGCTTTGCCAGACCCTGGGAAATATCAATGATTCATCTCAAAGTGTCAAATGACAATTGCAGTCTGGATAAAAGCTGTTTTGTTTTTGGATTATTATTTTGGTTTGGTCTTTCTAGAATTTTTTGAAATTTTTTGAAAATCTTTTGAGACAAAAATCGAATTTCGATGCAAACCTATAGATTCTACCCGATATTTTTTTCTTCAGGCTTCACTAATGTTGGTATGTGCCCAATTAAAAATTGACATGCATTGCAACAGAATAAAAGGAATTCAGAGGTGAAAATAACAGTGAAAAAAACAACCGTTGACGATGAAAAAGAAAAAAAATCAGAGGAAAAAGTCAGGAAAACAGACCAGAAAACAGATAGAGAATACAACTGAAAAAGAATCTAAAGACATAGATAAAGGCGAGATGCTATTGAAAGGATATCGAAAGCATATTAAAATCAAATGAAATAAAGTGAAATATAATATAATAAAATATAATATCAAAATACGATATTTGTTAAATCCAGATAGAAAAAATAATTGCGACTTGAAACACCCTGCGAACTTGGAGATAATAATTTTCAGGTCATTTTTAGTTAGAATTACTTTAAACTGGTCCTGAAATTAATCTGTAACCTATCATTTATCATTTATAATTAATAATTAATTCAATCGAAGATTGTGGATCGAAAGTGGATCTTTAAATCCTTGATTATATATCAGTTTAGTTTAATTGAACCATGACTCTATGCACTGTTAATCGGCTGGACAACTTTTGATAATTCTGCTAGACTTGTTTTATGGAATGTCGGAGCATTATCTCGAGTGGATCTAAAGGAAATTAGATTTGGGTTTCGCTTTGCTGATTGGCCAATCACAGGTCTGAGTATACTGGAATCGTAATTGGAAGCACACCTTACTGGTAAATGCTAACCACTCCAACAACCACCAGAACAACCGCTGTAGTAGTGCACTGAGTAGTAAACATTGTCGAAGCATTGTCGGCGGTAGAATTCAATATGCTTAGCTGAAATAAAAATGACAATGGCTTTTGTTTTAAAAGTGCTTGATGGGTGTGAAGTCTTTGATTCACAAGCAGCATATACTCCTACACTGAAAACAAATTGTATGAGATAATATGTGAACGATTTGAGTGCAGAAATCAGTTTGGCTAGAACAAAAAAAATGGAAGAGTCTGAAGAATTGTGACCAATGCTGTTTGAGTGTCTAATAGTGATACGATTGTAACATTTTACAAAGGATGGCGAAACTGCTCTGAAAGCACTCTGAAAGCACCATCAAAGTGTTGCGAAAGTATCTCAAACACACCAATATTCCTCATCTTGCGACCGTAATGGAAGATTAAATTTTAAAAAAAATTAAAAAAAATTTAAAAAACCAAAAAATTAAAAATATTACAAGATATTATAAAATATTAATTTTATTAATATTAATAATTTAATAATATTACAATTCAAGAATACATAATTTAATAAATGTAATTTTATAATGTTATAAATCTTGATAATTTTGATAATTTTGATAATTTTGATAATTTGATAATTTTAACAATTTTAACAATTTTATAATTTCAATAAAAGTTTATTTCTTTTCTTATCAATTCACATCCGTTGTTTTTGTAACAGAGTTTTATGATTTCTCGAATTTTTGGAAAGTGTTCTGGACCGGAATAGAACCGTCAGCTGCCAAGAAGATAAGAGTGCAACCAAGAAACTTGTTGCTGCAACTTCCGGTCTGGCCAATAGCTTTGCTTCCTGCTTGCTAAAGTTTGCTTGACTGTGAACAAGAATCACGAAACGCTGGAAACGTTGCTGCTTTTGGTGTTGCTTTTTTATGAAAAGTCGCCAAAATGCCCAGCCTTGCTGGCGAACAGAGCAATCATGGCGAACACGGTCCAAACACCCACCCACGTGGCCTGCTCCAGATCAGGAAACCAGGCACCTGAGCATCTTCGGCCAAGGACTCTCTGCAGCATCTGCTGCAGCTTCTGCTTTTGATCATGGTTTTGCTGCTCCGTCCAGAAGTTGGTGTGATACTTCACTCTGTTAGTGCGATATTGGATTCCTAGTGTGATATTAGTATAGTATTAGTTATTAATAGTATAATTTGATATAATATAATAGTATGAAGTAAACTAATCTAAATCAAAAGTAGTCCCAAACATGATTCAAACATGATCCAAACATGATCTGGATGTAACATGAATATGATATGAATATAATATGAATATAGTAGGAATATAATTTACTCCACGAATAATTCAAAAATTAATTCATTTGGTTAGAAAAAATGTGGGTCAACACGAATCAGGCCTAAGCGTATCACTGCTATTATTAAATTTTTCATAATTTTCACCACCAAACTGAATTTTATTATCTTCTTCATCCACAATTTCATTCGTAATTGTAACGGTATCATCTGTTTTCTTTTCACCCTTTTGGTGCTTTCTACCATCTTCATTGCCGTCAATTTCCGTATCTTTATAATTATTATAATTATTATTATCATTTCTATTATCATTTCTATTATCATTTCTATCTTCATTCCCATCTTCATTCCCATCTTCATTTCCAACACCATCATTCTCTTGGTTTGATTTTCTTAAATTGTTCAATTCTTCTTCCTTTTCTGATTTCTTAACATCAACCCAATCTTCTGCTTTCTCCAAATTCTCATCAAAGATTTTAATTATATTAGCAAACGAATCCAACGACTCCTTAGCTAATATCAATATCTTTGTATTAGCATCATTTCTAATCATTGTATTGATATTTATGCTGCTGCTACTATAACTATTTCCATTATTAACAGCTTGGTTCTCGTTTGTACTGCAACTATTCCCTTCAAAATCTCGATTCAATACATTTATTGAATCATTCGAGCCCACTGGTGTCAACAAATTATTGCTATTAGTAGTAATAGTAGTAGTAGTAACAGCATTATTAAGATTTATTGGACTTGATGGCTCAGTCATTGGAGAATTCAAACTTTTGGCTAATTTCTGTGGCAACGTTAATAAAACATCCCTTACTGACGATCTCGCAGGCTCAGGCAATGAATTTCCTGTAAAATTTGATATAACACCAACTGCTTTCTTAACCGTGTTTACAATATCCTTTTTAACTTGATTTAATCCTTCATCACTAATTTTTTTCCTTTTAACATTATTTATTATATTATTATATATCAAATGAGAGGAACTAGAAGTATTAGAAGAGCTAGAAGCATTAAAAGTATTAGAAGAACCGGATTTTAAATTTTCTTTATCATTATCATTATCATTATCATTGTTATTGTTATTGTCATTATCATTGTCATTGTTATTGTCATTTAAATTGCCATTTGAATTTCCATTTAAATTACCACTTACATTGTCATCAACTTTGGTTGATAACAATTTTTGCTCTTTTTCATTTATCAACCTTTGTAGATTTTGAACTCCGTTATTCAATCTATTATTGGCCAATTTCAAAACCTTTAACAATAATTTTAAATTTTTTTGAGATTCAATTGAAAAATTAATCGATAATTCTGACAAGTTTTTATTATTAAATAAATTCGGATTATTAAAAAATGATATATTGTTATTCCCATTATTCCCACTATTCCCATTATTCCAATTATTAAATCCATTATTACTCAATTTGGACTGAAAAAATTCAGCAAATGATGGTAAAGATTGATTATTATTATTATTATCACCATCATTAATATGATTCATCTTACCTAAATCATCCCTATTGTCCATGTTGTTGTTTACATCACTGTTCATACTATTACTAATGTTATTGAAATTTTGTTGCTTATATTTCATCAAAACAGGCCTGGTTTTCTTTTCAATAAACTCGGCACTGTTTTTAAACGTAGTGGAATAGTTTTTAGACGCATTGTAATATTTACTCACTTTCTTGAAAAACGCATCTTTATTCATGTTCATATTCATATTCATATTACCATAGTTGTTCTGTAATAAATTCTGAAATGAGCCATTTGAATAGTAATTGCTACTATTATGTTCATTGCTACTGCTATTATTATGATCATGGCCATAATTATTACTATAATTATCACTATAATGTTCAACACTGTCAACAGCACTATTAATACTCTTTTGGTACATAGTACGAGAATCGTTGCTGCTCTGAGATGAAGTAGATCCTGATCTCTTTAACTGGTCCAAAGCTTGCACTGCTGCTATAACATCGTCGTCTTCCTGTATAAAATTGTTATCGTTATGGCCATTGTTACCACCATGGTTGACTATACTGGTGTTGTCACTGCTGTTATTGCTATGGTTGCTGTATTGCCTCTTGAGGTTCTTCCTTTTTATTATATTACTATCGTTAAACTGGTTCACTAAGTTCTTGATGGATATTCTGTCAGTGAAAGATGGAGCATTAGGGGTAGAGTCTGGATTCGGATTTGTCTCTGGTTGAGATTCCATTATTCGATGCTTCTGTTGGTGTCACAGCAAGACAGTTCCTGCTTTCATCTATCAGCTCCTGAGATACAATACAAAAAGGATTATTATATCAGGACCTATCCACAGCCTATCAGAGCTAAAAATGTTGGATCAACCTTAATCGCCAAACTGGTACCAACATTTTTTCCCATGTGAAAGATAAACAAAACTCATTTTTGGTCTCTTATTGGCACATGGTATACATTATATTATGAGCTGATGCCCTAAACACGTGTGCTTATATAATATAATCTCTTTTTTTGCTCTCTCAAAGCGAGCAGATATAATAAAATTGCATCACCTTTTGCTCAAAATAGCTATCTTACCTCGTTATAATGCTGCAATATCATAGGAAGTGGGAAGCACCAGAAAACATCACCACCTATTAGCAAATGAAGGAGCTCAGACCCTACTATGATCCAGATACCTTCGACGGTGATTATCTAGTTATCTATCGTCCAGGCACTGGTGTTCTCTACGAGAATGGAAAAACCATTTCAGAGACCTTATCTTCAAAGTTGATCAATCATTCTACTGGTGGTTTAGGTATTCGATCTGCTGGTTTAGTTAAGAAGAACCTAGCCAAATCTTCTTCGGGATATGGTTTGATGTCCAGTTCTAGCGCCTACAGCAACAACAATACTCATAGCAATATATTTGGGAATAACTTGATCCGAAACCTTTATCATGATTTAGAATTACATGATTTATTTGATCTAAATAACTTTAAAGATATTTTCAAGAACATCTTGAATTCTTTATTTAAAAATTATCTAAAAATTTGTATTTCGCAACCTTTTGAAGTTGTTCGATTATTGCTACAAATTGGTTATTTCCACACAAGTCAATTTAATGATAGCAGGCTATCCCCGTTTGAGAGACAGCAAAAAAAATTAAACCAAACTCATAAAGACAAAAATAATTTAAACAATGATTCGGATAATAATCTAAATAACAGTATTTATGTCAATTCCGATAGGGAGGACGAAATGGATTATTTTTTTTCCAACACAACAAATCCTTACCAGTATAATAATAATAGCAATAACAGCAATAATAGTAATAATAATAGTAATAATAATAATAGTAATAATAATAATAATAATAATAATAATAACAAGAACAAAATTGCAAACACTTTAAATAATTATAATGAAACCGACGATGATAAGACAAATGATATATATGGTGTGAATAATATGAATGATTCTAGTAATGATGATAGTAATTATGATTTAAAACCTAAAAATAAAAACCATTTACAACCTTTGTCGTTGAATACGATTGATATAATGTCATCGATATTATCGTTTGAAGGAACTAGAGGATTATGGAGAGCGACTAATAGCACATTTTTATACAACACGTTATTTACATTTTTAGAAGCATGGTTATCAGGATTCTTGTCACCATTTTTGAATATTCCTGATCCATTTTTCATTGATGCAACTCAGTCTCCCTCTCCTTTGAATACATTTTTGTTATCATTATTTATATCAATATCTACGTCGTTTATCTTATCTCCGTTGGATTTAATTAAGACCAAGTTTATTATAACATCAATAAATAATTCTAATCGAAATTTCAAGAGCATTATATCATACCAGTTTAGTTCGATAATTTCATCATCAAATTCCGAGAATAGTTTTAAAATATTCAATTTAGTCAAGTTGGTCAAGTTTTTCTTACCACCATTAAAATTAGTTTTACCAATTTTTTTGAACTCGTTTACAAGCAATTTTTTAAAGAAATTTACACCATATTTTTTATTTATCAAGTTTGGTATAGACAATTATAATTCGCCCATATTATTTGAAATGTTGAATTTATTATCAGAGATTGTTGAATTGTTTATTAAATTGCCATTTGAGACATTATTACGAAGAAGTCAAGTTAGCTATTTGATTAATTATAAAGGCGAAGAGTTTGAGTATAGGAAAAAAAGGAAAAATAGAAGGACAAATGAGTATAGATATTATAACGATGAAATTATAAAAATCAAAGACGACAGTGACAATAGTGATGAGGATAATAAAACAAAGAGAAAGAGGAACAACAACAACAACAACAGTGAAAGGAAGAGTCAAAAGAAAGTTGAGCAAAATTCATTAAAGGTGGATGAGAATACAATGATCGTGAAGTTTGCGGGATATAATGGAATATTCAAGACATTATTTGATATTTATTATTTGAAAGATAATGAGAACAATGGATTTGATGGGCTCTGCAGAGGATGGAGAATTGGGTTATTGAAGATCTTTGCAGGATGGGGATTTCGAATGAGCAATAATCCTGAACTGAGTTTTGTCGAAGAGAAGTTTTGAGCAGCGGTATAAATAGTTTATAGATATATGATTGTACAAATATATAAGTATATAAGTATATAAAAGTATAAGTATAGGTATAAGTATAAGTATAATTATAAGTAAGTATATAAGTTTATGGAATTATAGTTTCAAGCTATTGTTCGTGTTTTTTAGTGTCATTATTGTTATTGTTATTGATTTCAAGATCTTTTTGAATTAAAAATTCGCCTAGGACTTTTAGTGGGTTGTTTGGTTTTTCATGAGCTATTATTCGTAGACCTTGTAGTAAATATGGGGTTATGTTGTTATTTAGGTATTGTCTTACAGGAGCACCGCTAGTTATCTTTGAAGGATTGGCTAATTTTTCAGGAGGGATATTTGGGATGATGGTTGAGATTTTGACGTTATTTTGGATTGATTTGAAGGGAGTTTTGGGCAAGGAGAGCAAGTTTTTGTTGCCATTTTGTTTAGTTGTGAGGTCTGAGGAGAGATTCTGAGATTCTGAGTTTACGTTGTTATCTTCTTCAATGTTCATTTTGTATAAGTGAGAGTGTGATAGAATTGATAGGATAAGATTGAGATAGACAGAGACAGAGATAGAGAGTTGGATATTGTAATATTGGGATATTAGGATATAAGGTTTTGAGAGAGGTGTGATTAGCGCGGAAAGAGAGGAAGAGAAGAGGATAGTGATTTTATCAAAGAAGTGGATACTAGAGTATATTGTGTTGAAAACATAAGTATAGAAAAGATAGACAGGTGTATAGAGATGGATCCATTTAATGAGGTTAAAGAGGATGCTATAGTTCAGATTAAGAATTTGAGGGAGTTTGTTCGAGTGAACAAGAGTAAAAGTGGGAGTGAGAGTAGGAGTAGGAGTAATGAGGAGGAGTTTCGGAATGAGTTTGGTGAGTTGAAAGAGACGATAGAGGATTTGAAGGAGAGTGTTGATAATTGCAAGAGAAATCCATTGGTGTTTGGAATAAGTGAGGGAGATATTCAAAAGCGAGAGGAGATAATCAGGAAGTTGAGCAAAGACTGCGATAACATTGAGGCTACATATTATGGTGGTAGTGGGAATGGAAATGGAAATGGAAATGGGAATGAGTACAAAGATTACAATGGTGATAATAACAATGATAATAATGATAATGGAGATTACAATTTGTATCGAGAGGAACAAATAAGCCGAATAATTGAGGAACAAGATTATCACTTGGATTCTATATATGATTCTATGGTGAATATCAACGGACAAGCGAGATTAATGGGAGAAGAGTTGAATGAGCAAGAGATATTATTGGAAGAAGTTTCAGGGAATATTGAGCGAGTTGATGGGAAGTTAAAAAAGGGAATGAAAAGGATCAATTACATATTGAAGAACGACCGAGATAGATTGAGCGATTGTTGCATAGGATTGTTGATTGCTGTTTTGATAATATTGTTAGTATTGCTTATAATACTATGAGAGATTTTAAAGAGGAAAAGAGGTAGAACGAAAATGGACAAGAACAGGCGCAAAGACTACAAAAAAACTACAAAAGGAGAAATAGCAATCAAGAAAGATAAACAAAAAGTAAAGAAATGTAGATTAGAGATGAATAAAAAAGAAACAAAAACTCGAGCTAAGTATGGAGAAAAAAAGTATATATAGAGATCCAAATAAAGATAACATAAAGTAAGAAAAAAGATTAATTGAGAAATTAATTATTAAAGATTATAAGATACCAAAGACCAGATCCAATAAGATAAGATAAAATGGATAGAATATTACTTTAAAAGGAGATTAAGAGAAAAGAAATATTTTAGCAGGAAACAAAATACGATAAAAAAACCGAGAAAGTGGACCTAACAGCGGCTAGAGAAAGGGAGCTATCATAACGCAGCGGATAACACAAAAGTGACACCAAAAAAAGCAGCCAAGATGGAGTAGACCTTCAAGATGGAGCCATCAGCGTTGAAAGGGTGGACCAAGTAGGCACCAGACTCAGAGGAGGAGGAAGCAGTGTCGTTGAGGGTGTCGTTGGTGCTGTCTAAAGCAGCAGTGACATAGACAATTTCGACATCAGCAGAGGAACTCATTGTGGGAGAAGCAGCAATTGGGAGGGAATAGAGAGCAGAAACAGCAGAAAAAACACTTGGAAGAACAGCGAAAGCACAGAATACAAATGATACAGAAGATACAATTGCAAAGACACCACAATCAGCGAGAGCAGAGGCAGACCCTTTATATACCTTTCTGCTGCTTCTGTGGTGTCGCTGCTCCTGAAACGACGCTTCTTTTCCGCGTAACCACAGCGCCCGCACATGAAACTCGTTCTCCCATTGGCCGCGTGCCGGCGGCTGACGCGTGTAAGTTCTGACTCAGCAGCATTTGAAATCCCGATATTGCAGGGCACGTCTACGCTTAACACTGCATGCTGTGGTGCAACCAGGTACGTTTCTGCATACAACATGAGGCTGCGGGCGCAGTGAGAAGTGGTGTGTTTTTGCTGCAAGTTTGCCGCAGCACGCAGCTAGTCTTTGTCCGCTGTGCAATTGGCTCGCGCCGGGTTGCGTTTGCGAGCCAGCGGAAGGAAACAGCTCTGGCTGCTTCTGGGAATGGACGCTGTCCGCTTTGGACCTCACTCGCGTGCTCGCGCGGCGCCGCGCTGGATGCTTACCTAAGCTCCTGCCAGCAGCCCTAACACGCACGGCACCACGAGCTTGCTCGGTTTCCTGCGCCGCTCAATGCCCCTACAGAAACGCGACTGTGCTGACGAAGCTCCAACCCGTCTGCGCGCTCCCCTCCGAGCGGACTACCCACTATGCGGCCGGCGGAGGAAGAATCGAAAAAGGAAAGCGCCAACGCTGGGATCGGCACCTGCTGTGCAGCGAACTGTATCGGTGTATTAACAGTGAAGTGTATCAGCTGAATGGTATAAACTACAAATTCTATTCAACTATCATCCTCACTTAATCGAAATCAAAACGATCAGCATCAAAGTAACCATTGATCACATCCAATTCTATCCTCCAATTCTATCCTCTAATTCTATCCTCCTCTATCGCCTTTATTGCCTGTATTATTACCCAGCCCATTCTTAGTCCTCCCTCTCTTGCTCGAACTGCTATTGTCAATTTATCGCCATTATTAAGCAAAGCATTTATCACCTACGAAGATTCCTTTCCAGATTGTTGTTTAATATTTATTAATATTTATTATTTAGTACTTAGTATTTGTTATTTATTATTTGTTATTTACAATACCACTAACCACCTCTTAATAGTTGTTTTATTTCAAATAAAATACTCGATTTTTTTCGCTTCTTTTCCTTTCTTTTCTTTTTCTCTCTCTCCCTCTTTTTTTTTTTTTTTTCATCTTGTTAACCTCGTTATCTTCTTATATATCTTTCCATCTCTATTAGCGCCTAATTTAATTCTCTCCATTCATAATATCCTCATACTCCAACTATTTCATCCCTTATCGTCAACCTCCAGTCCTCACTTCACACTCAATCACCACACTATGACTGAATTCTTAAAATATTCCTCTATTCCCTCCGGCAAACACAAGGGTAAACACCATATCATAATCGTCGGCGCAGGAATCGTTGGCGTCTCAACTGCCTACTACTTAACCCAACACTCCTTATTCGACCCAAGCACACACTTTGTCACCATCATCGAAAGCAAAAGAGTAGCTGGTGGTGCTAGTGGTAAAGCCGGCGGTTTATTGGCTCTATGGGCCTTTCCCCAACAAATTGTTCCCTTATCCTTCCAGCTACACCAGGAACTAAGCAACAAATATAATGGCGAAAAAGAATGGGACTACAGAAGATTAACCACAATCTCTCTCGAAGGCAACATAATCAAATATTTGAAAAGAGACCACGACTACCATAATAACGACGATTCTAACGACGACGACGACGATGATGACGATGACACCTCTGACCTTTCTCTAAATATCATTACCGCCGACACCAACTCATCCATCAATTCCAATAACATAAATAATAATAATAACGACAACAACATACCCATCATTGATCACAATTACAACTCCTTGTCTGATGATAACTCAATATACTCAACAGATCACAATGATACTCGTCCCTACTCTTCAGAAACTGACACCCTCAACACCTCTCCCTCAATCTCTGCAAATTACATCAACCCTCTCAACAACAACGACTCTGACTCTGACAATGACAACTCTGACAGTATCTCATCTCACCAAAATGTAGCTTCAAGAACAAGAAGCAAAAAAAATACTGTCAAAAAGAACTCAATCGAAAACAAATCCGACACACAATCCTCTTCCCACCTACCAACAAATTTAAACTGGATAAAACAAAACATCATAGAAGACTGGTCCTCTCTAGGTGGAACTGACTCAACCGCCCAAGTCCATCCCTACAAATTCACAAACTTTATATTAAAAAAGGCCATAGAAACTGGCGCTGTCGAACTACTCATAGGTAAAGTAGATGAAATCCTCTTCTCAATCGAAACTGGCGAAGCTGATGGTGTCTCTTTCAAACCCTCCTCTGCTCAAGCTGAATTCAACCAAGATAACCAACCTATCTCCCTCTACGGTCACCAAATCGTCCTAGCTGTTGGACCCTGGACCTCAAAGATTCTACCCGATTGCCCAATATCTGGCCTAAGAGCCCACTCGATAACAATCGCTCCCAACAGTGGCATGGTCTCCCCCTATGCCATCTTCACTGAACTAAAAATCGGCAAAAACAAATACGTCTCCCCAGAAATGTACGCAAGAAAAGATGAAGTCTACGTTTGTGGTGAAGGCGACACTCTAGTAGATGTTCCCGAAACAACCGACGATGTCGAAGTCGTTAGAGAAAAATGCGACCTACTCTTCCATTACGTTGGAAAATTATCCCCAAATCTACAAAAAGGCCATGTATTAAAAAGACAAGCTTGCTATCTCCCGGTATTAGACGTCCCTTCCTCCTCAGGCCCCTTAATAGGCGAAACTAATGTCCCAAACCTATACCTAGCATCGGGCCACTCGTGTTGGGGCATCAATAACGCTCCTGCCACCGGTAAAGTAATGTCTGAATTATTACTAGAAAATGAGGCTAAAAGCGCTGATATATCTGCTCTAGATCCAAGTCTTTATTTCGATGCAAGTGTATTCGATTATTAACATTTTAATAATATCTACTCAAAATATTCTCAAATTAAAAATAATGATATTCATAATAAATAATGGCAACAATTAACAATTAGCAAGAAAACAAAAAAATAAATAAATAAATAAATAAATAAAAAATTGAATATCTCTCAACATTATATCCATTTTCTTCTCACTCTTTGTTAGTTCTCTTGAATTTTATTCTATAATCAATAAGCATCTTTATTAATCACTTCATACTGACTTTATCTTTCATCCCTTTTCTCTTCATCATCTTATTGATACCATCATTTCATCACAAACAACTAAAATTAATACTATTATCTCAAATTCTTATTTTACTATTAATTTATTAATTTGTTAATTTTGTTAATTTTGTTAATTTGTTTTTTTTTCTTTTTATCATTTTACAGTCGTTCTTGTTGTTATTTTCGTTGTTACTGTTTTCTTTTTCTTTTTCCTTCATTACTATTATTACTATTACAATTAGAGTTATTAGCATATTCATGATAAAATAAAATGGAATAAAAGTTTTCAAAAAAAACCCATTAAATTAACAAAAAATTATTAAAAAACTAAACATAAAAATTTGAAAGGACTTGTTCTTGAAGAGTCATAATGCTATTTCATATTTCGTTTGCTTTGGCGGTTCCCTTTAATATTCAAAATATATTGAACTTGAAATTTGTTTTCTTAAAAAAAAATAAAAAAAAAATTAATAAAACTAAAAATGAAAAGAGGAAAAAAAATTAGAAAATACAATATTCTCAATAGAGATAGAAATATAAATATAAAAATAAAAACAACTCAAAAATAAAAATTCTCGTAAATTATGAGATAAATAGGCATTAAATTTTCAACCAAAAAATACTGAACAAATAACTATTTAAACAATTAAAAGTGAGATTTTTAAAAGGTTTAGACTAAGGAAGAAATTGAAATTTATAATGCATCATTTTTCTCTTTTTTGATGCTTGTTTAGATTTAATGAAAGTTTGATTAACTTGTGTATTAATCTCTTAGTCATGAATCCTTTTCCGTCTAAGTTTATATTTATTGTTAGAAATATGCCAACTTATCTTTTTGTATTTTCCTTATCATTTATCTTCTTTTTTTTCTTTTTTCGAAATTTTAATGGTTTTTTTTATTTTGGTTTTTCATTATTGTTTTCATGCTTTTTTTGATTAATTCTTTTTCAATTTATTTTTTTTTAAAAATTTTGTTTTTGATTTCTTTTTTTTTGAAAAAAAATTGCTAATATATTATACATATATTGTATTTTATTTTATTTTATTTTATTTTATTTTATTTTATTTTATCTCATCTTTTCTTTTATTGTTTTACCTTATCTTATCCTATTCCTTTTTGTTTAATTTCTATGGTTGAATGTCTCTTGAGTTTAATTTTTCACTGACAAGAATTTTATTTCATAATTTTTTGTCTATTATCTTCTAATAACACTACTAATAATCTTGTAGCATTAGTTTCTATATCAAGTTTTAATATCAAATTATTCATTGGTTTTTGGTTTTTTATCACTTATAACATTAACTGAAATATATCTTACAATGTTTGTCTATACTCCATCTATGCCAATTGCTTTACGATTTTTGTATCTTTATCCTAATATTAATCTATTGATATTATATTATATTATACTATATTATACTATATTACTGATCCAATAACAATCGAATATGTATTTATTCGTTTACCTTTAAAATTAAAACACTGAATTAACTAAAGGATCCACATTTTTTTCAATTATTCTTTCTGCAAGATTTGAAGTGACTTTAATAAAAATTAAATAAATTGAACTTCACTGAAAACTACTTATAAAAACTGAAAAAAAAACCAAAAATAAAGAAGCTTGCAAAAAAAACAATGGAGAGAAAAAAGACAAGATATAAAAAATAACTAAAAAAAATCCAACCATAAAAAAAATGATGATTTTAGAATGCATTCAACGATAAAAAATTTTAAGTTTTTTCAAATAAAACAATTAATATAATAAAGCAGAATAATAAAATAGATTTGAAAAACAAAAAAAAGTGATTGAAAAAAATCAAAAAAAAGTGATTGAAAAAAATCAAAAAAAACATATGTGAAATGATAAGTAGAGAAAACTGTGGATAACAAAGAAAAAATAAAAATAAAAATAAAAGTGAAACCATTAAAAGTAATGATGAGTAGAAATAAAACTTAAAATAAAAGAAAAATGGGAGATTGGTTATAATTTATGAACACAGTTTTAAAATGATTAGTATAATACAAAAATATAAGAGTACGTCTTTATCGATTAATAGCAGCAGCAGCAGCAGCTGCTGCTGCTGCTGCAGATTCATTTTTTCTAACAATTTTGGATGATTGTGTGATTATTCCATTGGCATCAAAAGAGGTTGTTTTACTTTTTGTAGAATATTGTGGTCGAATTGGTTGAGAAACTGGTTTTGCTTTTAACAAAATAGATGTGGAATTATTGTTACTTTTCTTGTTTTGGTTTTGATCGCTTGGTGAAATAACAGTTGGAGAAGATCCAGCAGATTCAACTTTTTTGGATGGGATAACAGGCTTTGAATCAGTACCCAAACCATTTGAGAGAGTTTTAGATGTGGATCTTTGCTTAAAGGTTTTTTTCCTTCTTGGCTTTAACAATTCCTTAGCTTTCAAGAGACAATTGATCCAAGTGAGTTTTCTATTTATCACAAAATTGATATCACCAAGAGAATCTGCTTTTGAGGATGGGGGTGATGGAGAAATGAAAACCAATCTTTTTGAATCCAATAGCTCTAACAATAAATATCCACTGTTATCTTTCTCATTAAATTCATAATCATACATAGAAATTTTGCTACTTGTAAGCTTTATTTCAAGAAAATTTTCAAATTTGAGAAAGGATTGCAGGGTTGAAATAGATTTATTTTCAGGTGTAAAATTTATAATAAATAATTTCCCAAAAGTTGTGATAAACAACAACTTTTTGTTTGAGCGACTGTTAAGTTTTGAAATATTTTTTTCAATAATATGATTAACTGTGTTGTCATTTAAATCTATCCTAGATGTATCTTTGTTAATTAGCTGCTCACCAGCTTTTTCAATATCTTTATATGTTAGCTCACTAATCATAATAATATCAAGTTTGATAATTTTTTCTTCATTGGAAAGCAGAGAAGTGATTTCTTTTGGTAGATTATTAGAATTGTTGTTTTCTATAACAGACTGATTATAATTGTATACAAACCTGTTAAAATTACCAATACTGCTCATTGACTTGCTACCATCACCCTTGGATGAAGATGAAGTTGAATTTTTTTTGCTTGAGATATTTGGTAATGATGGTCTTGTTGATAAAACAAAATTTGAACCAGGTTGAGACAGAACAAGCTTTTTATCGAATAAAGGATCAATCGGAGATGAGAACTTTGTATTAATAATTTTTGATGTCTCTCTATTTTTGTTGTCCAGAATTTTATAATTTGCCATTTTATAGTCAAGAGAGTTGAAATCAGAATTCAGAACTAGTTCCAGATCCCTCCTATTTTCAAAAAAAAAATCTGAATCTAAGTTTTGAGAATCATTATTTTTTTTGACATTGTTTGAATTATTTAACGAAATTGTTTGGTTTAAGGCTTGTTGTCTAATAGAAGCATAAGGATGCACTTTTTTCTCCTGGTTTAAAGTCTCATCAGAAATCATGAACGGAGAAATATTTGAACTTTTTTGATTGATATAATTCATCCTATCTTGCATCGTGAATGCGTGAGGATGAAATTCTTGATTTGAAAAGCTTTTTCCACTGTTGGATAAATTTTGGGAGCCTTCGGAAGAAAAAAAATCAAAACTATTATCCAAAGAATTTTTTGAATTACCATCCAAATCATTGACTGAAGGATTATTGGGAGAACCGGACTCTGAGACTTGGTATTTTGAAGAATCAGCGGAAAAATATGTTGGAACATTTGGTTTTTTAAGACCATCAGTGGTATTTGTAACTGATTCCTTTTGTGACTGAAATCCAATATTCAGGGTTTTACGAACCAATGGTTGGTTATTAGTATTATGTTTTTCACCTGACAGAATCTGCGGGATCAGTGGAGACTTTTGGAATGTATTTGAATAAACTTGAGACTGATTTGAAATGAATTGTGGTGCAGTATGTTGAAAATTAATAGGCAGTGAAGTAAAAACAGTTTTATTTTTTTCATTATAATCAGTATTGTAGTTTTTGTTTGATGAATTTGGAGCAGTGTTTTGACGATATAAAAGTTTTGTATTTTGAGCGTAATTAGTCTGATCATTCGTTATTTGAGAATCAAATTTGATCTGAGATTGAGATTGAGAACGAGGATGATAATCATGTTTGGGTTTAAGCAGGGAAGTTGATTGAGATTGAGAAAGGGAACGGGGTAGATATTTTTTTTGAACTACAGGCTGGTTTGATTGGGGTTTGTTTGATTGGAATTGATTGTTAGGATTTTTATTGGAAATAGTAAAGTCTTGTAATGGGTGATTTTGATGGTTTTGGTTTGAAAAAATTTGAGTTTGGCTAGGGTGACGAGAAATTGGTTTTTGTGGCAGAGAATTGTTGAAATGATTATTGAATTTATCTTGAAACATATTAATTGGTTCAATATTGGAATGGTATTGGATATCTTCATATGAAGAGTTTATGTTTGAGTTTTGTTTTTGTAAATCATAACCATTTAAGTGAGCATAAGATGATTGTTTTCTATGAATAGGGTTTTGTGCTGGATTATGAGGTTGTTGTGGTTGTGGTTGTGGTTGTGGTTGTGGTTGTAGTTGTGGTTGATATTGGTTTTGATATTGATTTTGATTTTGATTTTGATTTTGATTTTGATTTTGGTTTTGATTTTGGTTTTGAAGAGGAAATTGGGCTATAGGTTGATATTGATTTCTATTTTGATAGAAAGGTGGACCATGGTTTGGAGATTGATTTAGATTTGGATAATAATTCTGTTGTTGATATTGATATTGATACTGATTTGGGGACTGAGATTGGGATTGGATTGGATTTTGAGGGTAGTTTTGGAAATTATTAACTTGAGTAAAAGAAGGCTGTTTATGATGAATTTTTGGCATTGATTGCATTGCTTGCATTTGTGGAGTGGTTTGTAATGGATTTTTAATATTATTGTGAGGTGTATCTTTTGTGATGTCATTTGTGTGATAGTTATATATTGGAGAAATTGAATTTTGATTAATTAATATTGGGCTGGATTTGTCGTTTACATTGTTTAAATTAGTATTGATTTTAATGGAAGTCTTATGATTAAGTTGAGGATTATTAGTGTTTAGATTGGTTGAGGAATAAGAGTTTTTTTGGGAAATTCTTGTAGGAGAATGATTTGAATTTAATAGTGGTGTGGAAATTGGCGATTTTTTTGAGTTGGATATTGGTAATGGATTTGATGAGTTGAGGGCATTTTTCTGAGCTGATGAAGTGATATTTGGAGAAGATGAGGGTATAAAGAAATTTGAGTTTGGTAGGTATGTATTGTTGATAATGTCTAAAGTTGATTTATTGTTGTTTAGAGGTTTTCTTTTAACAATTCGAACTGAATTTTGAATAGATTTTGAAGGAATTTGGGTTATATCTAAGGTTGGCATTTTTAGAGGTTTATTGATAACAGCCGAGTTGTTGTTGATGTTGAAGTTATTATTTTTATAATTAGAGACGAGATTGAGATTGTGATATAGGGTGTATAGTCTTGGGTTATAGGGTTCTAGTTTGGGAGGATTTCTGTTCCATATTGAATTGAAATCGTTCCAGTTGGTGTCATTAAAGAAATAGTGTTTTCTCAAGTTTGATAGGGATATTCTTTGTTTTGGATTTGGGGTTAGTAAGTTTACTATTAAGTTTTTGAAGTAATCTGGGATGTAATAGTTTGGAAAAGTGTAGTCCAAGTTGATAATTTTCTGAAATGTTAGAAATTCAGTTTGGGCTTTGAAGGGAGGATTTCCAGTTATGAATTGGAACAAGATGCAGCCAATTGCCCATATATCAGATTCAAAACCACATTGGTTATATTGTAGTAGTTCGGGGGACACATATTCAGCAGTTCCAACAAAGGAAGCTCTCCTTTCGATGTTGTTGTTGATGTTGGTTGTAGTATTGAAGGTATTTTGGTTTGTTGAGAAGTCAGAATTTTTGATTGAATTTTTATCCAAGATTTTAGCAGCGCCAAAATCAGTAAGCATTAATTTCATATCGTGGTTGAGAAGAATGTTTTCAGGCTTTAAATCTCTGTGGATTATGCCCTTTGAATGCATGTATTTTATGACGTCGATTAGCTGGACAAGGTAGTATTTTATGGCAAATTCGTTAAGAGAGCCTAGTTTTCTTATGAGGGAGAGAAGTTCACCAAACTCAGCGAAATCTAGAACAAAGTATAGGAAGGATTCATCATGAAAGGCAAAGTGTAGAGTGACGATACCTGGGTGTTTGCCTAGTTTGTTTAGGGTTTTCTTTTCTATATCAACGTATTTGATTTTCTTTTCATTGACAATGTGATTTTTTGATAGGATTTTGATGGCGTATAGTTTTTTTGTATGGATGTCTATGGCTTTATAGACAGTGGAATACGAGCCTTGACCAATAGAACCACTGAATTGAAAGTCTTTAACAGACCTTTTGATAGGGAATTGGTTGGTATTGCTGTTGTTGTTTGACATCTTTTTTGTTTCTTTTGCTTTTTTTGCTTCTTCTTTTACTTCTTTTGCTTGTTTATTGTAATTGAAATGGAATTTTTAATCAAAGAAAGAAAAACAGAAGGAATAAAGGAATGAATCAAGAAAAAGAAAAAAAAAGAAAAAAAAAAGGGAGAAAAATTATGAATACTTATATTATTACTATTATTATTATTATTTAAATTAGTTAGAATTAAAGAGAAATTATGACTTTGGAATAGAACGAGGGATCAGGAGTTATAAAATTCACGTTTTTAGGTATTGAATTTGAGATAAGAAAATTTAAACTGTGAGATATCAATTGTAGGATAAGAATTATGAGTTATGGACTGTAGAATTGTAGGATATAATATAATATGAAAGTTGAAGAAAAGTGAATATAAGAAATCTGGATATATAGAAATGAGTATTGATATAAGTGAGGTAAAACTGGTGGATCTGGTAATGATTGTGGATATGGTATAAATGATTTGTTTGATAGGATAATGGGAACAAAAATAGGCAGGATATTAGAATAGTGAGATAAGTAGGAATCAGAAACTCAAGAACTCAAGAACCCAAGAAAATAGGAAAATAGAAAATATGAAATTATTAGAGTAGAAGTTATGAAATTGGAAAACCAGTTGATCAAATCAATATTTATGGATAGACAAATGAGTTCAGATTATGGATTGTGGACTGGAGATTATAAATAGAGATAAACAAGTCAGTGCGAGAAGAGCAAGCAGATGGAGATGCGAGAAAACGAAAAAAAGACTCAAGAAACTGCTTTGGGTTCTTTTCGTGGAGTTGCTGAAAAAGAGAAGCTCTTTTACCTCAGGGAGAAGAAGCAGGGGAAGCAGAAGAAGCAAAAGAAGCACAGGAAGCTGGAAACGCCAGAGAACGCGCTCAAGCGCAGGAAGAAGCAAGAGACTGTGGACAAGTAGGCAGTCCCTGAGTACTGGTTCGTGCCTCTACTGCGTGTGCCTCCTCTGCTTCTTCTGCTACACACCGTTGCGTTTTTGCAGGGGTTGCCCACACAGCTGCTATCACGCAAACAGTCTCTCCCGAACAGCACAGGGGCGGGCGCGGCTTTCAGACGCCTCTGTGGCGGTGCGTCTGCTGCTTCTGCTGAATTTGGAGACATTCAAACAGGCACAAAACTACACAGTATGCGCCAGTTTTGCTTTTTGCACCCATCCTAACAGCTTATTCATTGCCAAAGTCAATATTTCCATTCCTGCTCATTAGACCGTCATTTCCACCATCCTCGTATTTGTAATTGCAAATTTGGCTTGGGTTTTAAATTTTCTCATTTTCTCGTTTTTTCATTTGTTGTAACATTCCTCAAATCTTTGTCAAATACTTGAAATTGATTTCGAATAACTTACTTATTACTCAACTGGTCCATATTCAGAAAACATGACAGTAGTGTTCGATCTCTATTGTCCTGTTCCATTAATTCTTCCGGCATTTTGAGTTTGTCTACAGTATCTACATTCTCCAGCCCTCCTTCACCAATTCAAAATCATCTCAATTCCATCAACTGGTTTTCATACGCCCCACTACAACAAATTGGATCAAACCAATCAGCAGCTGAGTTTCATGTCCGTTTTCACCTCTATTCACAATCACATATCCCAATTACCTCTTACCAGCCCAGCTATCCTTCTAACGTCTGTTTTGATCAATCCTTAAAACCCAAATCAAAATTAGCTCAGGCAAAAGTCTAACAAAATTCCTGCGTATGTGCACATAGCATCGCATGTTCTTTTTTGGCAATTTTTTTGTTCATGTGTTACCCTCTTGATGCAAGGCTAACGCAAGTCTGATGCAATCCTGCTTCTTTTCATTTTTCCTACTGATGTTGCTCTAATTGAGGATAATATGCTGAAAAAAATGTAATACTAAACTAACCATCACATATCGTGAATATAAAAACATACTGAATAGGGACACTTCTCTCTTTCTCCATAGATACACGACCTTGTCAAATATCCTGGTGGAAAAATCGTTTTAGGATAGAGCTCTTTTTCACTATGAGCATAATGGCAGTTAACTCCATACTTGCATTTGCTATTTTTAATCACTGATCTACATAACTGTGTTCGATACAAGTAATTTCGTTTTTTGCCTTTAAAGTAATAGTCATTCCAATTTTCTTTGTCTCCTTCATATCTTCTCTCTTTTCCATCTTCTTTATCTCTCCTATCTTTTCCATCATGTTCCTCTTTTTTATGCTGATTATTCCGTTCATCTTTTTTATCTTTTTTATCTTTTTTATCTTTTTTATCTTTTTTATTTTTCTCTCTTATCGATAAATCACAGATTAATCTCAACAATTTTTGATATTTTTTTATAACTCTTTCATTCATTGGGCATGACAACAAGTTATTGTGTAATATATTATAATGCTTCTGTGCACAAATCAGATTACATCCATTACAACTATTATAATAACAAAATTTAGTCGACTTCCAAACACTTTTAATTATCCTTTCATTAATACCATTAATTATCTTATTAATCCTCTTTATCTCTTCATTTGTATGATCTATACACTCAATTTTATTCAATTTTTTTACTGACTCATTTTCAAATCTATCAATGAATTTCTTATCACTATTAGTAGTTCCCGATTGACTAAAGTCAAAATTATAATAGATAGTCATTATATTCAATTTCGCAAGCAACTCTAAAATAAAATGAATTAAATTAAATTAAATTGAACTAAAATCAATTAATTATAAGAACTTGGATACTTGGACATATTAATTTCTTTAAATTATATACTATATTAACAATTTCCCTATCCTACTTTCAAAACTCATCATTGTGTTAAACCATTTCTACAATTGTCTCAAATAAAAAAACACATACATACGCATATACTGCTTTGAAATTTGAAATTTGAAATTTAGAGTCTACAATCTACAATCTACAATCTAAAACCTACAATTAAATACATTCTTATCGAAAGAACAAAAACAATAATCCAATCGTAATCGCTTTTCTTAAAACAGTTTCTATGAACACAGTATGCATATCCATGCAATTATCATTATACTTACGCACCTATACATCAACATCAAATGTGTCAAATTATAAAACTCTTCAAATTATAAAATTTCTCATATTTTCTTTCATTCACTATACAATCTAAAATCACGTTTGATTACATTAGTAGTCCAATCCATTCTCTTTGTTTTCTTTATTTTATAACTCGCCTTCAACCACAAACACCACCCATCAAACTCTGATCCCAATCACTTTCATCCTTGAATAACCAAGCAAAAAAAAAATCACTAGAAAAATTAGAAAAACCATTAAATCTCTGTAAACAAGGAGCAGTCTAAAAACCTAAAGGCCTTCTAAATCAGCCAATAAGAAGGACAAATTGCATTGAATCCACCTCATCGGATTCCAAACTAGCCTTAAACCACCCCAGCGGATGCAATGCACGCGAAACTCCGAGCCAATCTCATCTCTCTTCTTCACCTCTTTTGTTTGTGCTACTGATTCTTGATATTCTTTCTTTGCTATTCAATAATTAAATTAAAATGGAAAAGACAATCAACAAATACATTCCACTTCTTGATAGAATCAAATCGTCAAAGATAATCAACAGTCTTACCTTTGACCATGATTTCTTTGTGCCATCTCCGCCTTTTCATTTAATTTCTGAAGAGTTAAAATTAAGTAATTTCGGTTCAAAAGTACCTAATCCAACGATCAATAGCGATTCAATTAATGCCAATTTTAACAATGAATTGTTTTTACATCGTCCAAGAAACCTTGCAGGCTACTTTAGCTATTCATTGCCAGAGGTTAGAAAAGATTATAAATACCTAATCTCTTCTAAAAATGCTTTAAACGATTTGAATTTAAATTTAGATTTTTAACTAAATAAAGATGAAAATACATTTTTTAAAGAGATTGTATCGGGGCAGAAAGTTTTTGTTAAACATTCTGATTCAAAAACAAATAACAATGAAATTTTCCCATATTCATTAAACTATGCTGGTTATCAATTTGGTACTTTTGCGGGTCAATTAGGAGATGGAAGAGTTGTTAATTTGTTTGATTTAAATAACGGTAAAAAGGATTATATTCTTCAATTAAAAGGTAGTGGGAAAACTCCATTTTCTAGGTTTGCGGATGGTAAAGCAGTTTTAAGATCAAGTATTCGAGAATTTTTTATATCCGAGTATTTGAATGCTATTGGGATTCCATCTACCAGAGCATTGTCGTTAACGTATTTACCCAAGACATATGCTCAAAGAATTGGAGCAGAAAAATGTGCGGTTGTAACTAGATTTGCAGAATCTTGGTTAAGAATTGGGAATTTTGATTTATTAAACTGGCGAAGTGATCGCAAGGGCCTTTTACATTTATCGAATTTTATAATTGAAAATCATTTTCCTTATTTAGTTGATGCAGAAAAAGAGAGCAAGTCGAACTTTAATAAGGAATATTTGGATAAATATTCAATAAAGATAAAGAATGTTAGTAAATATGATGAAATGTATTTAGAGATTGTTAAGAGAAATGCAAAAACTACGGCACTATCACAAGTTTATGGTTATCTTAATGGAGTATTGAATACGGATAATACATCAATTCTTGGATTGGCGATGGATTTTGGACCATTTGCTATGATGGACAAATTTAATCCTGATTTTTCACCAAACCATGATGATGTTAATTTAAGGTATGGATATAACGAGATACCATCTACCATTTGGTGGAATTTAACTAAATTGGGAGAAGATTTGATTGATCTAATTGGATTTGATAGAGAGATGGTGATGAGTCAAGAATTTGTGGATAAAATCGAGGAAAAAATCAATTTTAACGAAGAGAAACATTTGAATATTATCAAAAGAGCAAGTAAGATTATCAATATATGTGAAGAAGAATACCAAGATTGCTTTATGGAAACGTATACTCAAGCATTTAGAGATAGATTAGGGTTATTGAAAGCAGTGGAAGAGGATGAGAAAAAAGTAATTTCACCAATGTTGACAATGCTTTTAAAGACTGAATTGAATTATAATCGTTTTTTTTACAATTTATCATATTTAAAATTTTTCTCAAATAAAAATGATGGTGAGAATAGGTTTAACGAACTGGCTGAATCATTGCTACCCAACGGGTTTGAACATTCAAAAGACATGAGTAAAGAAGAGATTATTAAATTGATTTCTGAATGGTTAAAAGTGTTTTATGAGAGATTAAAATTAGAAAACAGTATTGATGGGGACAGGTTTCGTGCTAGCCAAAAGTATAATCCAGCTTTTGTGCCTTCAAATTGGATCTTTGAAGAGGTGATCAGCAAATGCAAAGAAGATAATTGCAAGGAAGAATCTCTTGAATGGTTGGAAAAGTTTAGTTTGATGTGCTGTAATCCGTTTAATAAGAGAGACTCTGAAACAGATCAGTGGGGGAGTGGATTGAAAGAATTGGAAGACAGATGGTGTTGGGATCAGGAAAGGAATATTGACTACTCCAAATTGCAGTTGCAATGCAGTTGTTCAAGCTGAGTTCTTTATGACAAACATATATAGTATATATTCATTATATTGAAGAAAATAAAGTTATTTTGATTGAAGACGCAGAAATTGCTTTGAACAAGCACTGGGGGAAACTCACTATCGTACTGCTGCTTCTCACTGCTCTCTCTTTTCTGCTTCTTGCTGCCCTCCCCTCTTTGCTTCTCTTGCTGCGTGGAGGAACACCACACCCACAAACACACCTACAGCTGCTGAGCCCATCACCAACATCAACACAGGCACCTTCACAGCCCACTCCCTGGGAGGGAAAAGCAGTCCCAACCACAGCTTGTCAACAAAGGGCAATGCCAACATCCAGAGGGCCCAGTACACAAACACAGCTGTTGCGACCACGATCATTGCTGCCTGTGCTGCTTGTGCTGTTTCTGCTGCTTGTGCTGTTTCTGCTGTTTCTGCTTTGTTTGCACGTGACAACTCCGGCACTGCTCCGGCACTGTTCGGCCCGCAGCCGTGGGCAAATGGGAGCTCAGAGATTCGTGAGGTAATCGCACAAAGAACCGGGGTATAAATATCGACTTGCTTCTGCCACTGTCTTTCTTCTTCAATTGACTCAATTCCTGTGCTGTTTTCTCTTCTTGTGCTTTCCATTGACAATGTCCTTCTTAGCCACTTCAACCAGAGCTCTCAAATCCCAGGTTTTCAAAACCTCCATGCCCTCTTTGGTCAGAACCAAAGTCACTCTCCCAGATTTGGAATGGGACTTTGGCGATTTAGAGCCTTACATCTCTGGCCAAATCAACGAAATCCACTACACAAAACACCATCAAACTTATGTCAATGGCTACAACCAAGCAATTGAGCAACACGCTGAAGCCAAAGCCAAAGGTGATGTCAAAGCCACCATTGAACTACAACAAAACATCAAATTCCATGGTGGTGGTTTCACAAACCATTGTCTCTTTTGGAAAAACTTGTCTCCACCAAGCAAAAAGGGTGGAAACTACCAGGATCTAGATAAAAACTCTGATTTTTACAAACAAGTTGTCACCAATTATGGTTCTTTTGATAACTTAATCAATGTGACTAACAACAAATTGGCTGGAATTCAAGGTTCCGGTTGGGCCTTTATAGTTAAAAATAAGGAAAACAATTCAATTGATGTTGTCCAAACCTACAATCAAGACACTGTCTTGAACAATTTAACTCCTTTAGTTGCAATTGATGCCTGGGAACATGCCTACTACTTGCAATACCAAAATCAAAAAGTCGACTACTTCAAAGCAATTTGGAACGTTATCAACTGGAACGAAGCTGCAAAACGTTACACTCAATAAAGTGCCAGTATTAAATATATACTTTGATATATATTCTCTTTTCTCTTTTCTCTTTTCTCTTTATTCTATCTCATTATCTTATGATTTATATTCTCTATGCTCTATCTAATACATATTAGTAATCCATTTCCCATACTTTGGACTTGTGTTCGACTCTCGTCCCCACGTTTGCGTTCCTTTTTTTTTTTTTTTTTTTTTTTCTATATTTTTTTTTTTTTTTTTTTTTTCTTCTAAATTGTTTTATCCACTAGGTTTTAAATTACATTATTGAAATCTTTAAATTACATTATTGA